>PITA01011585.1:32691-50715 GCA_004023965.1 Spilogale gracilis | reverse complement strand
GTGAGAGAATATAGCATATTTACATACCATAGTGTAAAAGGCACCATAGAAATAAATAAAGAGCTAGTTTGTTAGCAAGAGAAGCTATAACTCTTCCCTTAGTAATAAGTGTCATGGAGGATGTTAGATGTGCTCCTGGCTGTTGGGTCTTCTGTGTTATGTTGTGTGTCCACACTTTACTTTATAAAATATCTCTTCAGAGAAAAGTAGATGAAAAGAGGAGCAGTGGTACTGTGAGGCCTTTGCAATTTCAACTTAGGTTGTGCAAACTTCTTTCCAGTCTTTCAGTGTTTACGTTTTTTGAAGTATAATGTATGTACAACAAAACTCACCCTTTTGAGTGTACAGTCCAGTGAGTTTTGACAAATGTATACAGTTTGGAACCATTACCACAAAAGTTCCCTTGTGGTTTTTTTTTGTAGTCAGTTCCTTCCCTCACCCTTAGGCCTTGGCAACCACTGACCTGATTTCTGTCCCTAGTTTTGCTTTTCCAGAATGTCATATGGGTGGAACCATACTGTATGTAGCCTTTTGTGTCTGGCTTCTTTCATGTAGTATAATGCTTTTGAGATTCATTCATGCTGTTGTATCGGTAGTTTGTTCCTTTTCTATTGCTGTGTTATAGTCCACTGTATGGCTGCAACATCATTTGTTTATTAGTCCAACAGTCGAGGGACTTTGGGCTATTTCCAGATTTTCATTATTTTGAATATAACCACTATTACCTTTCACATACACACATCTTTGTGTGGACACATTTTTTCATTTTTCTTCCTAAATCCTAGGAGTGATATTGCTTGGTCATTTGTAGTTGCATTTGTAACTTCATAAGAAATTGCCAAACTAGGGGCACCTGGGTGGCTCAGTTGGTTGGGCAACTGCCTTCGGCTCAGGTCATGATCCCAGAGACCTGGGATTGAGTCCCACATCGGGCTCCCTGCTTGGCGGGAAGCCTGCTTCTCCCTCTTTCACTCCCACTGCTTTGTGTTCCCTCTCTGGCTGTGTTTCTCTCTTTCAAATAAAGAAAAAATCTTAAAAAAAAAAAAAAGAAATTGCCAACTAGAGTGGTTGTGGTGTAAACCTTCACCAGCAGTGTATGAGAGTTCCAGTTGCCTCATGTCTTTGCCAAATCTGTGTATTATCGATCTTTTTCATTTTAGTCATTCTAGTAGGTATGTAGTGGTAAAGTGTTTTCAGTTGCTGCTACAGCCTCCTTATCAAGTTTTTCATTTGTAAGCAGGCCCTAGTTTTGTTGGAAGGCATTGTTTCTGCTGTCATTGAGCATATTCTCTTGGGCAGCAGGTGGTGGATTTTCCAGCTCTGAAAGCACACTGGTTTTCTGTCCTCCTTGTTCATCTTCATCACGTTGTGATGTCAGATCTGTCTCGTGGAGCTTGTTGTGTACGTGATCTTCTGGAATGATCTTCAGGTCCCTCGCCTCCTCTTCCTAGGCCACGGGTGTGGAAAGGTTGCCCTCCAACTGGCCAGGGACTCATGGATACTTAAAATACATCCGTGTGTACTTTGCCTCCTCCCCACAAGTGATTCCCTAGTAATTCTGTGACTTTTTCTCTTTTGGCTCCATCCTGAAGTCTGGTATTCCATCCTAGCTGGGAATGGAAAGTTAAGAGCATGACGTCCTCTGACACCCTCCCTTCTTGTAGAGGGGTCTGAGGTTTGTTTGTTTAAGCTGAACAGAGGATCCCAAAGATAGAATTTGAGTCAGCTCAGCACTAGCTTAGGGGCTCCTTTTCACTCTCGTGGTTTCTCCTTCCCTTTCCCCTCCCCTTCGGACCAGTTGTTTCCTGGGCTTTGTCTGAGATACTCTGTACAGTTTTAGCAGCAGCTAGTACTGCCTGCTGAAAGACAGTCAGCAATAAGATGGAGGAGAAGCTGCCAGAAAGTTTCTGACAACTATGTGCTGCGGCTGCTGCCTCCGTGCTGATAATTCAGGACAGCAGTAACCTCAGGAGAAAGGCATTCAGAGGGCCGCACTGAGCTGTGTGGGCTTGTGGCTAAACTCAGGGAAGGAGGAAGGACGGGACTGGAAATGCCTCTCCTAGATTCATCTTATTTGCCATCGACCATCTTTATTTTGACTCACGTTCTTGGAATTGCGGGTGTTCTGTACTGGAAGAGATGTGCCAGAGGCAGAGCAGGTAACTTGTGGATGAGAGTTACTTTTCAGATGACTCTGGGGCTTTTTGAGGGTGGGGTAAATGACGGAGGGCTTCCCAGTGACTTTCCTTAAAGGGCCAGTACCTCGTGTCAGCTGGGGTGCTGTCAGACCTTAGTGTGTGTGTGGATCTACTGAGGAAACTGGGCTACCCCAGGACTGGTGTGAGACCCGGACTCTTCTCCATTCTCTGTGGGGCTCTGTTAGAGGGTGCTGGTTTGATGAGGTGATGTCTGGGCTCCAAGCTGAGGGAAGTGGCAACTGTGCTGACTTGGGTCCTTCCTCGAGAATCAACCTCTTCCTTTCCCTACTTTTTCACAATCTTAAAGTGGCTTCTGGATCTTTGTTTTTAACCAAAAGCATGCAGTAATTCTATCACCCTTCTCTAGGTAGAAATATGAGAAAAAATTGGGGGATTAGAGAAGTTTCTGGATGTGGTGTATTTTTGGATGAGAAAAGGCAGAGGAGGAAACTCTTGTGAGGGGAAGGGGTAAGGCACCTTGCCTAGGTGCCTTGGTTCTCTTTGATGGGATTAAAATTGTTCCTTTCCCCTAGGCAGCCATATAGTTTATTTGTTTATCTAAGTCATCCTGTTCAATGCAAGGAAGTTAACTGTTCTTTTCCCCAGGGAGTCTGGCCCTGATACTTAAAAAACAAAACAAAACAAAACAAAAGATGGTAGCAGAGCCCTCTTTCTTCTACTTGCTATTGGTTACATTATATTCTTTTGATTTCTAAAAGCCCAGTGCAGGAATCAGCCTCACTTTTGGCTGATTCTAAATCTCCATTGTTGAGGATTAATAAAGTCTAACTTTCCTTGGATTCCACCCTTGCTTGGATCTCTGTGGTTGTGATCTGCCTACTACCTTTAAGCCAATGTATTAAGATACTTGTTACCTTGTATCTTAAAAGTTAAGATGCAGATTTGATGACTTATTACTTTGCTTTCTATTAAAAGTTCATGAATGCTTGACAGAATTAGAATTAGAATCATTCACTCCCAAGTGCCCTTTCCAGTAAGTCCCAGAAAAACTTTTGACTAAATATTCAGATCCCAACATATGTCTATATCAGCAAAAACAGACATTTAGAAATATATTTACTTGTGTGGTGTTGTGTTTAAAGAGCCCAAAGTGACTTTCTTGAAATGTAAGCCTGTATTAGAACTTAGAAAGAAAGGAATAGGCAGGCATGAATTATTCGGCCCTATATACTATTTCATATGCAATGAGAAAGTAATTACCATCCATGAGGAGGCCACTCCTTTCCTTTCCTTGTGCACTGTGGTAATGGCATCTCTAAACAACTAACTGATTAATATTTTAGAAGTTTATCTTCAGTATAGGTTTTTCTATGATACTTAGGAATCAGGGCCCCATCTTTTAAGTGCTGTCTTTTTTATGCTTTAGAAAATGAATTTCATAAATAGCCATAAAATGCATTGAAATAAAAAGAAAAATAAATTGTGAAGGCTTCTTATTTCTCAGAAATAACTTTGGTTTTAGTATCTAATAGTTAATTAGGAAGGTGCCGTGTTCACTTTATCTTTCAAATTGGAGCAGGGGTTTTGTAATTGGAGATTAGGAGTACCAAAACTTCTGTAGAAGTGCTTAAGAGATTCTGTACCCATTTATTTTAATTTTGAGGTATATTCTATCTCTTTAAAATGTGTTTAAAAGTAACACGTATGCTCCCATGTACTACCTGCCAGTTGGACATCACCCGAATAAAATTTCTCCATCATCTCTAAGTATGTATTTAAACTGCTTATAAATGTACGGTTTGTTTAAAGAAATGAAATCTTTCTCTTTTCATCTTCCAATTTTTCTTTAATTGGAAGTGTTTCCCTGTTGCAGGACATACTGCAGAACATGGGTCCTGTGCCTGCTAAATTCTAGGCAAGGCTCAATTGTCTGGGTTCAGGAGCTCAGTCCTAACAGTGAGTGGGTAACACATTGCCAGGTGATAACACTGTATATTGGCTGAGTGTGTACTAAAAGATTATGTGCTTCTTGTCCCACATTTCTAGTCATATTTACATATTGTAAAGAATGTACACAATTTAGATATCCAAGGTATATGACTTTCAAACATATATTTCTGCTGTTCTTTCAGGCTCTTTTGTTGATTTATTTGAATAATATCCTGAGATTACCAGGCACATTGTGAAACAATTACTGTTTGTTGCTATTTGTATGAACCAGTTTATAAAAAAGAGTTCACTGTGATAAAGTGCGACATAGAAATAGACTGGATACTGAGGCTGATATAACTGTAATTAATTAATCTCTAATTTTAATCAAAATTACTTGACTGGTTATGTCATTTAGCTTTAAAATTAGTAACATAAATTTGAGCCCATAAAATTGATTTATACTATTAAACACTGCTTTTATTTTTTTAAACACTTTTTTTAATATGTTCTATGTGTTGTTGCATATAAGATTTGTTTGAAAAAGTGATTGTAGAATATAGAACCTCTGGGCTATTCGTTGTGTTGGTAACTGGGGAATTCTTTTTTAAGTTGGAAGTTGCTTCTTTGTAACTTAGGCCCATTAGTCCAAATTCTGCCCAGCAAAGATCAAGTCTGCTTTCTCTTCTAGGTGTCAGGCTTGCTTAGGTTTGAAGGCTGTCTTTGCCAGTTGACATTTCCCTTTCCATTGACTATATAGGATTGCCTAACTCCTTACTATTTCAGTACTCCCTTTGGACAGTTAAATTGATTTTTTTTTGCTTGGAAAATATGGAGGCTAGGCGTACATTGTGGAGAGGTGAAGTGAGTACGGCAGAAACATGGGAAGGAATCACTGATCACTGTTCCTTCATTTTCTTTATTATTACTATATATTTTTTTCTGGATATTATGGGTCCATTGGTGAGCTCTGGTTACATAAGTATGTACCTATTACAACCATGTTCCTAAGTCACCATGTCTTCAGTGGATATGAACAAGATACAGGAAGACACAGACCATTTGTACTGAAGTCATATAATACCTGTAAGACAGAACTTTGCAATTTAGATTTTTATTTTATTTTATTTTATTTATTTTTAAAATAGATTTTTATTTATTTATCTGACAGAGAGAGAGAGAGAGAGAGAAAAGCAGGCAGAGAAGGAACACAAGCAGGGGGAGTGGGAGAGGGAGAAGCAGGCTCCTCACCGAGCAAGGAGCCTGATGTGGGGCTCAATCCCAGAACCCTGGGACCATGACCTGAGCCGAAGGCAGATGCCCAACAACTGAGCCACGCAGGGCCCTGGTATTTAGATTTTTTTTTTTTTAAGATTTTATTTATTTATTTGACAGAGAGAAACACAGCTAGAGAGGGAACTCAAGGAGGGGGAGTGAGAGAGGGAGAAGCAGGCTTCCTGCGGAGCAGGGAGCCCGATGTGGGGCTCATCCCGGGTCTCCAGGATCATGACCTGAGCTGAAGGCAGTTGCTTAACCAACTGAGCCACCCAGGTGCCCCTGGTATTTAGATTTTTAAATAGTTTTCAATATACCCTGTCCACACTTACATTCACATATATTATCTCATTATTCCCAAAACTTCCCACTGTTTTAGTTTGCATCCTCATTATTTTTCTCTAGGGCTTTTGAAATCAACTATTTCCCCCATACTCCTCCCCACCCCCACCTGTATTGTAACTGTAGCTGGACTCACCTTTCTAAAATACAGAGCTGTCTGTAGCACTCTCCTTCTTAAATCCATCAGTGCTTCTTCTCTGCTTTTAGAAGAAAATTCGAACTTTATAGAAGAAAATTTGAACTTTTCAGCATGACATGATGTGTTTTTATGGGGTGCCTTGGCTGACTCTGTGGGTAGAGCGTGTTAACTCTGATCTCAGAGTCACGAGTTTGAACCCCTTGTTGGGCGGAGAGATTACTTTAAAAAAAAAAAAAAGTGTTTTTATGATCTGCCCCCTGCCTATTTCACTAGTTCCATTTCCTCTCTTGACCTTACAAGCATCTAGTTTTCCAGCCTCATTTAAAAACTTGTAGATCTTTACTACAAATGCCCATACCCTCTTTTCAACTGGACTACTTGATACTTGTCCTTCAAGGTAAGTGGTTAGTGCCTCTGGAAAGCCTTCCATTGAAGTGAGAGTTCCTATTCTATGCTCCAGCAGCACTGTGCTAGTGCTTCTTACTGAAACCTGTATTGTCATCTTGCTCTGCTTGTCTCTCTCTCTCCCTCCACTAATTACCGTCTATTAGAATGTAAGATCTTTAAGATCAGGGACTCCTACTCATCTCAGTTTGTTAAGTATCTGAGACAAAATAGCTGTCAGTAAATGTTACTTAAAAATAAAATGAAAGAATTAAGATAGCATTAGATATAAGCTGTACCTGGGAACTTGTCTTAATTCATTTATATGCTTATAGGACTTGGCCTAGCTTGACATGTGGTCTAAGGTAGGTGCTCAGTATAGGTTAATTGAATGAGATAGAATTGCACTGTGTTTTAGTTTATTAATATCTCACATTGTGATAACATAGACAGGAAAAAAGCTTTATGGTTCCCTGAGAAGAACATTAAAATTTTTCTTTAAAAGATTTTATTATTTATTGACAGAGAGAAACACAGCCAGAGAGGGAACACAAGCAGGGGGAGTGAGAGAGGGAGAAGCAGGCTTCCCGCCGAGCAGGGAGCCCGATGTGGGACTCGATCCCGAGTCTCTGGGATCATGACCTGAGCAGAAGGCAGTCACTTAACCAACTGAGCCACCCAGGCGCCCCAAACATTTAAATTTTTGCCAAAGGACAGATGTTTCCCTCTCTTGGGTCTTGTTTTCTTTATCTGCAAAATAAAAAAGTTGGACAGTCTTTTAAGTCCAGTCTTTTAAGGTTCTTTCCATTTCCAACATCCCACTAGGAAAACCAGGTATAATCCCTGGATCTGGACCCTATGAAGTGCAACCTAAGATTGCATCACCTTTTCTTTTTTCTTTTCTCTCTCTTCTCTCCCCTCTCCTGTGCCCTCCTCTCCCTTCCTCCTCTTCTCTTCTCTTCTCTTCTCTTCTCTTCTCTTCTCTTCTCTTCTCTTCTCTTCTCTTCTCTTCTCTTCTCTTCTCTTCAGCAGCTCCATCACACTGTTGAGTCTGTTAAACTTAAGATCAGTTATAAAATGGTCAAACCCAGTATGGGAATCAGTGTTATCTCCCCTCTAGACACTGCTGTGCCTTTAGTTTTCTTGAACTTCAGTACAAGACCTGGTATTCTAGTTAACATTTTGTCCTATGAGATTTGGTCCCACTTTCTGAGATTGTTTTGGCTGTTGATTCCTCCATTTATGACATTAGCTATGCCTCCTCCATTCATCTTATCTAAAAATTTGTTGTAACAGGTATTTGATAAATAAATAAATGGTCATATATCTAATATATCTTTACTCAAATAACTAAATCATTAGCTGTCTTAATCAAGGTAGAGCCTTTGCCTTTTTCTTTCCTTAGCTATTTTTCCAGAGCTGTGTGGTGTGTAGGAAGACCACTGAACTTGGAGTCAGCAGACCTGGGTTCTAAGTTCTGGCTCTTCTTATTCTTTTTTTTTTTTTTTTTTTTTAAGGTTTTGTTTGTTTATTTGAGAGAGAGGGTATGAGCGAGAGAGCACAAGCAGAGGAAGCAGCAAGCAGGGGGGAAGAGCGAAGCACCCATTGAGCAGGGAGCTGGATGTGGGCTCGATCCCAGAATCCCGAGATTATGACCCGGCCTGAAAGCAAACACTTAACTGAGCCATCCAGGTGCCCCAGTCCTGGTTCTTCTGCTGACTAACTGAGATGGTAGATAGGTCAGTTACTTCCACTGCACTTTTCCCGTCTGAATGAGAAGAATAAAGACTAAGGTCTCTAATTTCCTGTGCTTCTAGTAGTGTGATCATCTGGCCTCCACTTGAATGTGACATGGAATTGTGGTTGAGAGTCTGGGTTAGGTTGCCTATGTTACCATCCTAACTCTGCCACCTCTGGAGGATTGTCATCAATCTGTCTGGATCTGTACTTCCTCATCTGTCAAGTGGGCTTAATAGTACTGCATGGTTGTTTTGAATTAGTTTTTAGAATATATTCTGCACATGGTAAGGACTATATAATTGTGGGATTTGTTTGTTTGTTTTAGTAATCTCTACCCCTAGGGGCTTGAACTCACAACCAAGTTCAAGGGGCACATGCTTTTCCCACTAAACCAGACAGGTGCCTCAAGGACAATATAATTGTTTACTATACTCATGATAGTTTTTTCACAAAAGATATCATTGAGGACAATTTCCTGTATGCTGCCAGGACAAAATATAAATAATTTGTCTTTACACTTGGGAATGAAAAAATGTGAAAAAGCCAGTATGTAACACAAAAAGTGATATATCGTGAATCGTTGTCTTACATATTAGGAGGAAAGACTTCTGTGTCTGCTTTGATATCCTTAACAATGGGTGATTCTGGCATTTAAGGAAATAAATGTATAGCTTTGATTTTCTGTGCTGTTGTAAGAAAGCCAATAGTTGTAAATTCTTTGATAACTTCTAGGTGTGTGTGGAAATACTGCTTGGATCTTTTCCTTCCACTCAACATTTTATTTTTAATTTTTTTTTCTCACTCAGGATTTTAAGTATCTGCAGGTAGTAGTCACTTTTGTCCTGCCTCTAATGTTGCTGGACACCCAGTGACCAGTGATGTGACTAAAAGTTGGTCAAAAAAGGTGGGGGGGGATAGCCTGGGTAATCACTGCTCAGGTGGGTCTCCTCTGAATAAGAGCTGACTGTCTTTTTTTTTTTTTTAATTTTTTTTACAGATTTTATTTATTTATTTAACAGAGAGAAACACAGCTAGAGAGGGAACACAAGCAGAGGGAGTGAGAGAGGGAGAAGCAGGCTTCCCGCAGAGCAGGGAGCCCAATGTGGGGCTCTATCCCGGGTCTCCAGGATCATGACCTGAGCTGAAGGCAGTCGCTTAACCAACTGAGCCACCCAGGCGCTCCAAGAGCTGACTGTCTTAATCAAAGTCTTGCTGTTAGTAGTAGCTTCCCTTTTGAGGGGGAAGGCCTTTGTCTCCTGGCAGGTAGACTGAACTTATCACGCCTAAGTTCCTCAGTCTGTAAATGCCTTCACAGGAAATAGATTCTGCTCGGATGCCAGGGGAATCAGGAGAAGGCTGGGTTTGATTTACCTTTTTCAAACCTTACCCGGGGGTGATTATTTTGACTTTTAGACTATGAAATAATTTAGTATTTCTAGAAGTTACCCCACATATTCATTTGGGATATGCCCTAAATCTCTAGTTGGCTATAGTAAAATATTTGTATTTCTTAATCTTCCCAAGAATATTCTGCCACCTTAAATATACAGCTCCCCCATGGCAATGTAGTTATTTTGGATTAGGCCCCTCTCAGAAACAGTAGGGTGTAACAGGAGGTGTGGCTTTGGAGCTGGACAAATGGATATTTAATCTTGGTCAGGTTATTTAGCCTTTAAAAAAGTATTCATTTTAGAGAGAAAGAGAGGGAGCCATAGCAAGTGTGGAGCCATAGCAATCGTACTTGAGTGCAGGGGTGGGGTGGGGCAGAGGGGCAGGGAGAGAATTTAAGCAGACTCCCTGCCGAGCATGGAGCCAGAGGCGGGGCTCAGTCCCTGGACTCTGAGATCATGACTTGAGCCAAAAACAAGAGTCAGATGCTTAACTGACTGTGCCATTCAGGCGCCTCCAATTTATTTAGCCTTTTTGAAGTATTTTTCATTTCTAAAATGGAAATGATAATACCTATCTTAGAGAATTGTTGGGATTAGATGAAATTGTATTTAAAGTTCTTAGCATATTACCTATAAACTAAGTTGCAGTTAATGGTCAGTTAATTTTAGCTTAGGTTATTAAGTGCACTCAAAATGTGTTAGAGACCAGAATATGAAGACAGAAGACACAAGACTCATTTAAATTGGATAAAGGAAAAGTTTACTAAAACATGAATCAGGAAATATTTATTCTTTTTTCTTCTCTCTTCCCTATTTCATGTGCTCTTCTCTTAGGACAGGGTAAGTTCTAGGAGGACCCTTCCCGTCCAAGGCTGACTAAGAAGAGTCTCATAAGAGGAACAAACTGAGTAGAGGTGTCGCAGGTTATCGGGGTGACTGGGAGAGCTTAGTCAAGGAGGGATAAAGTCAGCTGTGAGTCCCGTTATTAGTGAGTCGTAACAGGATTATTAGCAGTTTGTATGTGGGAGGGATGCCCAGTAGAGAGTGAACAAAGCTGTCAGGGGATTGAGGCAGGTCACAGGGCTTGTTTAAATTGAGTGGACTTTTTCACCGGCAGTCTTTGGGGCTAATCTTTGCAAATTTGCTTTCCTGGGTGTTGCCTCTCCCTCCCTGCCTTCAGGAACAGGATTGGAAGTAGCATTAGCCTGAAGAAGTCATTCTATTTAAGGAAAGGGCCAGTGATTAGGCCCTTATCTGCAGTGGGGCCTTTCTGAGTGGTGTGGGGCGGGATTGGCTTGGCTATCCTGCCTTCGGCAGAGGCTCAGCTTTTCTAACCCCTGGTTGGGTCAGAAGTGTGAAGAAGCAGCAGATGGGTTGGGCCATCTGAGTGAAAAAGCCCTTCATTGTGTTCCTTCAACATTCTAGTGTCTGGTACAATTAGCCAAGACTCAGAAAACAAGCTGGACAAACAAGCAAGCAGCCTTCTGCTGATGGATAAAGGGATCTCTGGCACCACTGAGTTAAGTGTGCGAACTGCAGGGTCTGGGAAGAGGAAGGGGACTTTGGGATGACATTCCTGGCTGGATGAGGGGAAAGAATGGAGCAGCAATCCAACAGTATTTTTGATGTTGATAAAATCTGCCCTGTTAATCTACCTGAGAGGCTGGCTGGAACTGGGCTAACCTGTGAAGTAGGTGGAATCATTGCAGTGACTCTTGCCTTTGTGCAGCTGTAAATGTGGGGAAATGAATTTAGAATTTATTTAGAATCTGGGAATCTGTTGGCAGTGGACAGTGTACGGGAATCACTCTGTTAAAATCTCTCCCAATGTGGGACCTTCTCAGTTGGTTAACACTTTACATGTACTTCTGCCCGAGAAGAGGCCAGCCAGAGGAGCAGTTTGTTGGGCAACGAATGTGCTGTTCCTGACTTGGCAGTAAGCCGTTCTACCTTACCAGCTCTTCTGCAACTAAGATTCACCAGGTCACAAGCTTCTGCTCTGCAAATGGAGGGTAACTCAAAGACCAGCCTCTTTCTACCTGCTCAGGCTTACTCAATGACTTGGCTGTACTTTTTCGTAATGAAGCTCCTACCTCTGTCTGCTGGCTGTTGGTCTGAAAACACCAAACTGCTGCCACTTTTGAATAGAATGCTTTTTGCCTGAAGACCTGAACCCAATTTTTGGAAGTGCCCTTAGGGAGGAGCTTCCTCTCTAACCTCAAGGGGAGGAGGAGGTCATTAGGAAGTGGTGGGTGGAGCCACGACTCTACTTCTGTCTCTCTGTGCTCATCAAATAGCCCTTTGGCTATCTGTCTCTATTTACCTCAAAGCCTTTTTTGAGGAGCTGCAGAGGGTGCACGAGCCACTAGCTGGAGGTTCTTTGGAATACCCTCCTTTTGGGTGGGGTCAGCAGACACGCGAGTACCATGTGGCCCAGTTACCAAGATGAGCACGAGTTCAACGCCCACCTGGTTTGCCGCATGTGCTGTATGGGTTAGTATGTGAAGTTTTTTCCTTGTCTGGGCCTGTGATCCCAAATAGCCCTTGTTGTCATTGACTCATAGGAGTATATGGGTTTTGAAGTGTTGCAGGTGTTACAACCTTTGTGCTTGTTAAAAGGTGCGGGGGGAATAGATGGGTGCCCTACTTCCTGGGGAACTTCTTAAGCTTGTAGTGCCTGGCAGTTAGGAGCCTGAACTTGGGTGTGGGACTTTTTTTATAGAGACTGAATTCATGCTCATGCTGCTTTTTGCCTGTATCAGGAAACCACTTTTAAGTTATGTTGCATAGTTCTGAGAGTCCAGGGTGTATTTTTAGCAGAAGTTGGTTCGTTACGGAGTCCACCTCTGTGCGGACTGGTTGGGGTGGGGAGGGAGGAGCCATGGCCTGGGTTTCCTCTTTCACTTACTCTCTTCTGCCAGCTATGAGGAGGGAAGAGGGCTCCAAGACGGTCTGCGGACCTGTCTGCAGATGGGACTGGGGACAGGACCTAAAGAAGAATTCAGGCCAGGAGGAATGTTCTATAGGCTGTGACTTAGATCTCCTTGGATAAAGGACAAGAGTTCATTCAAATCATGTTCTGTGACCTTGAGCAAGTGGCCCGGCCTTTTTGGCCACAGGTTTCCTTGGTGTCCAAACTGCAGGGTGTACAGACTGGAGCTGGAGTGAGGTATCAATTCACAGTTCTTGGTAAAATGAGAAAGATAAGGAGAAAGTAGTGTGCCTTTCATGAAAGGAAACTTCATTTCAAGACCTGTCCTTTACTGTGATTGTCTTACTTTTCTGACATTAAAATGTCCTTTATTTTATGAAAGAATTTTTCTTAGGCAGTAGTTTGGTTTTAGATATCCCTACTTAGCAAAAGAAAAGTTTGACAGCTTTATGTTAGGTTTTCTGATTTATTTTGGAACATTTACTGGTTTGAAAACTCCTGGATTGATAATCAGCTTTGATAATCAAAATGTCTTTTGATATTATATTCTCGAGTCTCTAAAGCAGAACAAAAGTGTGACCCAAATAGGTTTTTCACTAAATTGAAATCGCCAGCTGTTTTATCGAGGAGAGAGGGCAGAAGAAATCTCAGAAGGGGTGTAGGAGAGCTACAGTTCTGATTCTGTCTCCTGACCACTAGGCCAGTACTGCCAGATATTTAAGTGCTTTGTGAGAAACAAAGATGGTATTATAATAATGTTTGGGGCACATGGAGGGGGGCCGGTTTGATTTTTCTTGCCAGGCAGTCTAGCCTTTTATCTTTTGGTTATCATTGAGATTTCCTCCCTGAGATCTAGAGAAAAGAATCCTCTGCATCTGAAAGTGCTTGGAGATAAAAGGGCCCCTTTTCTGAAATCAACAGAGAAGTTGAAGGGAGTTTAGAATCTTTACTGAAGAGTTTCCAGGAAAAAACAATCTCTCTCATCCTACCCTCTTTAATCCCCCAAGGCGGTGTAGCCTAATGGTTAAAAGAATGGACTTTGGCCTCACCTGTCTGATTGGGGCTCCTGCTATACCACTTAATAACTAGATGAAGTGGGAGAATTGCTTATTCTTTCTATGCCTTGGTTTCCTCATTTTTTAAAACGGTATTTAAATAGACCCTAACTCAGTCTTTATGAGGAGGACACGATATTCCAGCGCTTAGCCCAGTGTAAGCTCTGCAGGTGATTTTGATACAGTTGGTTCACAGACTTGTTTTTGGGAACCATTGACCTAGTCCAAACTTCAAACGTTATAGATGAAACTCAGATTCAAAGAGGAGAGCTGTGATCAGGTAAGCATCACATAGAGAGGTCAGCAAATCCTAGTTACAGACCCGATTCTGCCCCTGTGTCAGTTTATCTAACTTCTTTTTTTTTTTTTTTAAGATTTTATTTATTTATTTGACCGAGAGATCACAAGTAGGCAGAGAGGCAGGCAGAGAGAGGAGGAAGCAGGCTCCCTGCCGAGCAGAGAGCCCAGTGCAGGCCTCGATCTCAGGACCCTGAGACCATGACCTGAGCCGAAGGCAGAGGCTTTAACCCACTAAGCCACCCAGACGCCCAGTTTATCTAACTTCTTAAGAGGGCTTTTTAGGGCTTGGAATTCTTCATCCTTCAGATGATATTTTGAGGATTCATAAATCTCTGATCCCTTTGTATCTGTGATTTAGTTTTTCTGATAATCTAGTGAATATTCAAGAAACTATTGAGCTTTCACCCTCTTCCCTTCTCCTTGTATGCCTCTCCCTCCATCTCTATTTCTCTTGCCACCATGCTTACTCCTGGCTGGCTGGCTTGTTTGTTTGTTTGTTTGTTTCTTTCTTTCTCTCTCTCTCTCTCGCTTTATTTCTTTCATTTTTTTAATAGGTGGTATATTAGTTTTTTTTTTAAGATTTTTTATTTATGTGTGAGAGAATGAGAGAGAAAGAGAGAGAGAGCATGAGAGGGGAGAATGTCAGAGGGAGAAATAGACTCCCTGCTGAGCAGGGAGCCTGATGTGGGACTCCATCATGGGACTCCAGGATCATGACCTGAGCTGAAGGCAGTTGCTTAACCAACTGAGCCACCCAGGTGCCCCTGGCTTATTTCTTTATCTAACTTCTGTTGTTTATCCTCAGACTCCCAGTAGAGCAAAGAATTATTAATAAAGTTCCAGTTGGCCAGAGAAATAGCATAAAACCTTAATTTTGCACTGAAGTTTCTAGAATTATCACCTCCCTAAACTCCTAATTCTCAATCTTCACTGAGACATTCTAAGCCTGTACCATCCCTTGGTGATAGATGCCTGTCATGAATCCCAGTTACCGTTGTGGTTTGTACCTCCCTTCTTCCTCTCGTTATAGGACAGTATTGTGTTGCTTTCTGATAATTTCATGGTGGCAGTAGGTGTGGTGAGTAAAAGTCCATCACAGACTTGGATTTGAACCTCAGTTCTGCTACTTGCTAACTGTGTAACTTCGGGCAAATTATTAATAAGCCTTTTTGAACCTCAGTTTGAACTGTAAAAATGAGGCGTAAATAGTGTGTACTTGGTAGAGTTGTGAGGACTGAGTCAAATACTAAATGAGACAGGCGTTGCACAGTGCCTGACACAGAGTAAACACAGTATCCAGGTCGATCTCCCAGAGTTGACTTATGTATGTCAGAGGATAGGAATCATTTATAATGTTGGTGCCATTGTATATTTTTGGTAAGCACAGTTAATTACTCCATCTCTATCTGTCTGTGTATCTTTTTTTTCCCTTCCTGCCTTCCTTTCTTCTTTCTTGAAGTCTAGTTGACACATAATGTTACATTAGGACCAGACGTATGATTCAGTAAGTTTATACATTCTGTCTCACCACAAATGTATCTACCATCTGTCACCATATGCTGTTACAATATTATTGACTATATTGCCCATGCTGTACCTTTGATTCCCATGACTCACTCATTCCATAACTGGAAGCCTGTTATCTCCCACTCCTCTTCGCCCATTTTGCCCATTCCCTCTGGCAGTCATCAGTTTGTCTTCTGTGTTTATGGGTCTGTTTCTTCAGCCCATTTTCTTTTAGCTTACATGAAGTGGTGCAAAGTCTCCTGGGTCCAGCCGTGGCAAGAAGAATTTAGGAAAGCTGTAACTGTAGTTGGGACATCTCAGTGGAAATGCCTGCTCCCTGCTGAAAAGCAGTTTTTTAAATTTTTTTTTAAATTTTATTTATTTATTTGACAGAGAGAAACACAGCTAGAGAGGGAACACAAGCAGGAGGAGTGAGAGAGGGAGAAGCAGGCTTCCCGCCGAGCAGGGAGCCCAATGCGGGGCTGGATCCCTGGACTCCAGGATCATGACATGAGGGGAGGCAGTCGCTTAACCAACTGAGCCACCCAGGTGCCCCTGAAAAGCAGCTTTTTAATTATCATTTGGGAATACTTAGCCTGGCTTTAAAAATACTATCTTAAAGTATCCTTGAAGATATAACCTTGGCACATAGTGGGCTTTCAGTATATATTTGTTAAATGAGTGAGTATTCTTGAGTACCCATTATTGCCATAAATGCTGGATATTTAAGGAAATTTAAAACATGGTTCTTGACCCCAGAGAGCTAAAGTTCAGATACATAGGATTTACATGGTAAGGTCTCTAACAGTGGGTTTTATATGTTTGGTGCCAAGTAAAGTGAATAAACACAGACACCTGCAGGCATCTGGAAGTGGCTGGCATAGGTGGAAAGATACAAAGGGAGAAGTGGGACTTCAGCTGGACCTGGTAAGAAGGCTTTAATTCAGATAACCCAAATCGAGGGAGACAGATATTCCTATAGGGGCAACAGAGAAAAGAATGTGAAAGTTATGTTTGGAAACAGTGATATCAGAATGACCCAGTTGAGTCCTGCTGGGGAGAGCCCAAAGATAAGAGTTGGAAGAGTAGATTGTAAATTTCTTCAGGTTAGAGGCCAGGTATTTACCTCCTCCAACCACCTAACACACAGGGAATAAAAACCAGAATTTAATTTCAAAGGGTTTTAGGCAGACTTTGGAAACAAAAGACTTGATTTGTCTTCTGGGAGCCACTAAAGGATTTTTGAGTAGAGGGATAATATGGGCAAAGTGGTGATTTAGGCGGCTGTGTTGAGATAGGCTGTTTGCTGTACTTAAGACCGCCGCACCTGTCAGTGGTTAGCTTCCAGTCTGTAGCCTCAATTCTGACTGCTCTTCTGAACTCTAACGTTCCAACTGTCGGCAAGAAGGCCTGCTAACACCTCATTATTTTTCATCTACTTTACCCAACCTACCCAACACCAATCTATACTTCCTTCTAGTTTCCTAATCTTATGATAACACTCTTCCCAGTTGCTGGAAACATTAGTTGACCAACATTTATTGACTAGAACCATTAGAATTATTTTGAACCTTCCCTTTCCTTAACACATCTAGTCAATATTTAAGAGCTGTTGTTTCGGCCCCTACATTATCTTATGGATCTGTCTGCTCCTCTTTATATCCTTGCAGTCTCTGCTCTTAGATTTCTTGATTTGTCATAGTAGACCTCTAGCTGGTTCTTATACCCCTTAGTGTCTCTCTGCTACAGACTGGCCTTTAGTCCAATGCCAGATTTATCTTTTTTTTTTTTTTAAGATTTTATTTATTTGACAGAGAGATCACAAGTAGGCAGAGAGACAGGCAGAGAGAGGAGAGGAAAGAGGCTCCCTGCTGAGCAGAGAGCCCAATGTGGGCCTTGATCCCAGGACCCTGAGATCATGACCTGAGCCGAAGGCAAGAGGTTTCAACACACTGAGCCACCCAGGCGCCCCAGATTTATCTCTTTAGAATACCTTCTAGTTAAAAAAAATCTTGGGGTGCCTGGATAGTGCAGTTGGTTAGGTGTCCAGATCTTGTTTTAGGCTCAGGTCGTGATCTCAGGGTCATGAGATTGAGCCTTGTGTCGAGCTCTGTGCTCAGTGTGGAGTCTGCTTGAGACTTTGTCTCCCTCTCCCTCTACCCCTCTCCCCACTTAGGCTCTCTCTCTCTCTCTCAAATAAGTAAATCTTTAAAAAATCTCATTGGTATTTTATTTACTGAGTTAAGTAGCTACTTCTCCAGTTTTTTTGAGTGATTTCACCTCATATGACCTTGCAAGCCTCCTTTTTCATTAAATTGCTAAATGTACGCTATGCATAGCTGTGCTATTCCCTGAAGCACATCCTGTGCTTACATATCTCTGAATTGCTGCTCATACTTTTTCAGTTTGGAATTCTTTAACTCCATTTTCTGCTGCCCAAATCCTAATTGTTATCCAAGGTTTGGTACAAACACCATGCCTTCCGTGAACTCTTCTCCTACCCCTCTGTCAGAATTAATCAACTGTGATTATCAAGCATCATTTTGTGTAGCTTGTATCTGGTGTATTATTTGCTTGATATTATTGTTAATTATTTGTATATTGGTGTTTGCCACTAGATTGTAAATTTCATTAGGTCAAGGAACAGGCTTATTCTATTTCCCTTCTCTGTCAGCTCATGTAACTCATTTTTAAATTTCCAGGAGGTTGGTGCCTCTTGGGCTTTTTCCTCTCCTTTTTCTTCTGGTTTTTTTTTTTTTTTTTTTTTTTTTTTTTTTTTTTTTTTTTTTTTTTTTTTTTTTTTTTTTTTTTTTTTTTTTTTTTTTTTTTTTTTTTTTTTTTTTTTTTTTTTTTTTTTTTTTTTTTTTTTTTT
>PITA01011585.1:0-32591 GCA_004023965.1 Spilogale gracilis | reverse complement strand
TGGGCGACTGCCTTCGGCTCAGGTCGTGATTCTGGAGACCCAGGATCAAGTCCCACATCGGGCTGCCTGCTCAGTGGGAAGTCTGCTTCTCCCTCTCTCACTTGCCCCTGCTTGTGTTCCCTCTGTCGCTGTGTTTCTCTCTGTCAAATAAACAAATAAATAATCTTCAAAAAAAAAAAAGATTATATTTATGAGAGAGAAAAAAAGCCTTAGCACATGACTAGAGGGAGGGGCAGAGGGAGAAAGCAAAGCAGGCTCCCCAACAGGGAGTCTGATGACCTGGGAACTTGATCCCAGGACCCTGAGATCATGAACTGAGCTGAAGGCAGACACTTAACCCAACTGAGCCACCCAGGTACCCCATTGGGCTTCTTGAACCATTTGTGATTTTTCTGTGGCCCTCAGGGAAGCAAGCAGAAGTTCTTCTTTTATTTGCTTTTGTAATGATTTATAATGCACTGGGACTGCGTTACACCAGTTATGTTGGATTCGAACACAGAGCTTTTCACCTCAAATGCAGGCTTTAATTCCAACGAGGCCCATTCTCAGATTGCTCCTAGTAGAATAGGGCAGATAGACCTGTTAAACAATATACCTTGCAATAAGCGCAAGAGAAAGATCACCTAAATTAGTATGTGGAAGGGATAGGAAAAGCTCCTGGGGGAAGTGACAGTTGAGTTGAATACAGAGCAATGAGTAGACAGACAACTGGGGAAGCTATAGTCCACACAGAGCAAACAGTGAATACAAGGGCAAGATTACATTTAGGCAAGAATATTCAGTAGGGCTGAAAGTTAGAATTTTTATGAAAGGGTAGAGAGGGATGAGTGGCAGGCAGGCATCACATCATAATGGGTCTTAGATGCCAAGGTGAAAAGTTTGAATATTATCCTGAATAGAGCCATCGGCTTTGGAATCCAATGGAGCTGGGTTCAAATTTAACTTCTTTACCTACTTTGTGACCTGGGACAGATTAGTTAGCCTCTCTGTGCTTTATCTTTTGAGTAGAAGAGTATCTAGTTTTCAGGGTTGTTGAGCATTAGAAACGATATACGTAAGGTGTGTAGCACAAATGCAGGTGCTCAATAAATGTTAGCTGTCAATATTATTAGGAGGATAAGGAGTCACTGAAGGATTTTTAAGGCAGACAGTAACAAGATCAGTTTTGTTAGAAAGATTGCTGGCAGCACTGAAAGGATGGTGTCTTAGTTTGGGCCATAGATGTGGTGGCTTTGGCCACCCCTTATTTCTCACAGTTCTGGAGGCTGGAAGTCTAAGATCAAGGCAGCTGCAGATCTGGTGTCTGGTGCCCGCTTCCTGGTTCATAGCTGTCTTCTCGCTGTACCCTCACGTGGCAGAAAGAGAGTGAGAGCTGTCTTGGGGTCCTTTTGTAAGGACCACCCTCATGACTCACTCATGGCCCAAAGGCCTCACCTGGTACTATCACAGAAGGGGTTAAGATTTATTTCAACATGTGAATTTAGGGGAGGAAATCCAAACATTCAGACCATAACAGATGGATTAGAGCAGGGAAACTTGTTAGAAGCAGAAAGAAAAGAAGAGCTTAGTTTTAGACAAGTTGAATTTGAGATGAACATGAGGAAATGTTTAGGAGGTGATTAGACATGGAGAGTGGTATTTAGGATGAAAGCCTAAGCTGAAGATACAGATTTGAAAATGATGAGTTACAATTTGAACCGTTTACAGTAGGTAAAATTATTCAGGGAGAATGGGGAGAACTGTTCTTTGTAATTTTTTTTTTTTTTTTTAAGCTGTGGGGTTTTTTTCCCCCTCCCACCATGCACATGACACCTAAAATTTCACATGCAGTTTTAGGTGGTTCATGGCATCCTTCTCCCAACCCATCTGTGGACCTGTGGGTCCATGGATATCTTAAAAAACCTGTAATACAAAATGAAGGAAAGAAGCTAAGGATGAGTAAAGATTTAAGGAGTGAGCAGAAGAGAAGGAATAACCAAAGAGGAAGGAGGAATACTAGGGTGGAACAGAATCTCATATTCAAGAGGGAGAATGAGTTTAAAGGATGGAGGAATGATCAGCAGTGTCTTCTGAGTTGGCAGTAGGTGATTGTGGAGAAAGCAGTTTCAGTTAATTTGTGGGGCTCAAAGCCACACAGGTCACATGGGAGAAGAGGAGGTGAGGAAATGGAGACAGCATTGTCATCACACTTGTTCAGGAAGCCAAGGGGAAAGGAAAGAGAGAAGTTAAAGATATACAAGCACTGGGTGTGGGGAATGGGGAATGAATCTTGGAACACTGGGAAAAAAATTTAGTAACAATAATAAAAAAAAAAAGATATACAAGCTAGGGAATAATTGTTGGATTAAGGTTCCCAAAGAGAAGGGAAGAGGTGGGATCCAGATTTTAGGTGGAAGGACTTGTCTAAGTTACAGAGGACATCTCTGCAGGTGAGACTAATACAAAGAAAGTTAGGGTACATTTTGGTAGGTTGGTGGACTGTAATGGTCTTAAGAAAAGTTGGAAACAAGTACTAAATTCTTCTAATTAAGTAACCTCCCCCCCAATAATTCACTGGTGCTTCAGTATGTTCAATCTTAGAATTGCCCAGTAGGCAGTTGGGTTCTTTGTTGGCAGTTTATAGCTTTTGGTAGGGCCAAGTTTATAAGAAGCATCAAAGAATATGGCCCTTATTAAATTGGGATATTTTTGAAAATTCTACCTCCAGTGTTAGGTAGAAAGATGTTTGCTGGGCCTGGAATTAAATTAGGGATTTATGTGTAGGGAGCCAAATCTAAAACTTTTTAAAAAGTTTGAGTCTGAGCTGTTTGGAGCATTCTGAAAGTTTAATAGTTAAAAGTTGCTCTTTGGCTTTTGTAATGAATTTCCTTGATAAAATATTATGATCTTAAACCCCCGGCACTGCAGTTTCTATCCTCTTGTCTTAATGCTTAAATCAGGAAAGAGCTTGCATGTACTTGATGGGTCTGCAACACAGGATCCTAAAAAGGATCCTTCAGCTTTGGGGGCACAGTTGTTCCATAAAACCGGTCCCTGAGGAACTTACAACTCAGCTTGAAAGCAGACTACCTGGTCTTGAGAAGTGCTTGTAATCATGTTGCCCTTAGTAATTATACTCAGAATAAGTACTTGGACCTCTTGCTGCTGAATTAAAAGTCTGTTATTTTTAGCTATTGGAAACATATTAAGATGGACCAGTGTCCATTGTGTCTGTCGCATCTTCGGGTCTAAAATAAAGGAGGTAGTGGACTGAAAAGAAATCCCATGAATTCCACCATATATATATATATAATCTCTCCAACATAGGGCTTGATCTTATGACCCTGAGATCAAGACCTGAGCTGAGGTCAAGAGTCAGATGCTTAATCGACTAAGCCACCCATGTACCTGCTGCTCCTTCTTTAAAATGTTGGTTAATTTAAAAGGAAATTTGTTAACTTTTCCTTTTCCATCTATGTGTTATTTAACCTGTCATGGCAAACACATACAACTTTTATAATAAAAGAAATTCTGAAAAGGAAAACTTGTATGTCCAGAGTGAGAATTTTGTAAAACTGGCAGTGGCCATTCTTGGTTATGAAGGTATTAATGTAGTGAGGCAGGATGGATTTGCTAATCCTGAAATGTAGGGGGACAGAACTTTTTTTTGGCTTTAATTTTGTTTTCCCATCATGGCTGCATGTTTCAGCACTCAGGTGACACTTATTGGGGTTTTGGGATTTCTTACTTACTGGACTGTTTCCCCGTAGGGAACTCAGTTCTAGTATCATTCTGTGTGTTTCATTAGCTAGTCTTCTTCTTCTTCTTCTTCTTTTTTTTTTTTAAAGATTTTATTTACTTATTTGACAGAGAGAGAGAGATCACAAGTAGGCAGAGAGGCAGGTAGAGAGAGAGAGAGGAGGAACAGGCTCGCTCCCTGCTGAGCAGAGAGCTGGATGTGGGACTCAATCCTGGGTCTCCGGGATCATGACCTGAGCCGAAGGCAGAGACTTTAACCAACTGAGCCACCCAGGCGCCCACATTAGCTAGTCTTCTAATCATATATTGGCCAGTCAAGAAAGTTCTTGTTTTTGTTTTAGGTCATATCCTGCAGGGCTGTACCTGTTAGCAGCTTTGGGAGATACAAAAAGTAAAGCATGATCTCTTTCCTTAGGAGTTAGTGATCACATTGGTGATGTAAGAATAAGCATATTAAAAGTTCAGCACTATATAATTATATAAGTGTTGATTGAGTGATTAGCATAGTAAGTACCATAAGAATTTGTAGGACCGAGAGATTGTTGAGACCTGGAGTTTTAAGGAAAGACTGCCAGAGTAATTTTTCTCAAGCACACATCTGATCAGGTCATCTCCTATTTAAAAATCTTTCAAAGCTTTCCCTTACCTTCTACCAATTTCTTAGTGGTAAAGTTTGGTCTCATTAGCTTGTAAAGAAAGGTCGTGATTTTGGACTGTGACTTTGGTATCTATTTTTTCTATTTATTTTATTTATTTATTTGAGAGAGAGCACAAGAGAAAGTATGAGCTGGGGAGTGACTTTGGTATCTATTTCAAACACAGGCTCTCCCAAGCATGTAGGTCCTTAATAAAGATGTATTCAGAGAACAAATGAGTGAATGAATGAGCTAGATTTTAAAGAGTAATCAGTATTTGGGGTGCCTGGGTGGATCAGTTGGTTGGGCATCCAACTTTCGATTTTCACTCAGGTCATGATCTCAGGGGTGTGGGATCAGGTCCCATGTCAGGGACTATGCTCAAATAAATAAATAAAACCTTTTAAGTAAGGAGTAAGTAATATTTGGAGAAAGAGAGAGAGAGAGAGAGAAGCATGCTGTGAAGAGAAAGTAGTGTAAGCAGTGTCAGCGATTTAGGTGAGACTGCAGTTGTAAACTGATTCTCATTCAGTCTGCAGATGACAGAGGCTTGGAAAAGATAGTGAAGATGTTGGATAATTGAGTCAGCATCTAAAAAGATTAAAATACGTTGGAATGACAGTGCTCAAATCTAATAAAAATCTCGGCTTTGAATACTTGCAGGGCTCTGTTAAGTGAAAGGTAGCCTGGAGTTCCTGGGTGGCTCAATGGGGTCATGATCCCAGAGTTCCGGGATCAAGCCCACATAGGGTTTCAGCCCCACATTGGGCTCCCTGCTTGGTGGGAAGTCTGCTTCTCCCTCCCTTACCCCACTCTTGCTCTCTCTCTCAAATAAATAAAATGTTTAAAAAAAAAGTGAAATGTAGCCTACACTTAAAAAAAAAATTCTAACAGTTCCAAATGAGAACCAGTAGGGAGAATTTGTAAGGAAGCAAATGATGACATATTTATAGAAATATTAAATCAGGGGCGCCTGGGTGGCTCAGTTAATTGAGCGACTGCCATCGGCTCAGGTCATGATCCATCTAGCCCCACATCGGGCTCCCTGCTCCGTGGGAAGCCTGCTTCTCCCTCTCTCGCTCCCCCTGCTTATGTTCCCTCTCTAGCTATATTTATCTCTGTCAAATAAATAAAATAAAATCTTAAAAAAAAGAAATATTAAATCAATATATTGCCTTAGGAGGTAGTGAATTCTCTATTAAGTTTTTAAGTATCAGGAACATTATAGAGTTATGCAGGATTTGGGCAGACCTTTCAACCCTGAACAGATTATTTGTTGTTGAAGGGAATCATGTTTCAGCACGGAGTAGGTAGATACTAACTTTAATTTAATTAAAGTAGATAACTAACTTTAATTTCCAAGTTTTGTGGTATATAGTAGGAAGAGATCATTGTTCTTTGCAAACAGGGAAAGAGTCAAGGCTGAAAAGGGGACATGAAGAGCAACAGTGAGGTAGCACTGAATGGCTATAAACTTAGAAATGTGAGTAGGTAGTACGTTCACCTGGAAGTGGAGAGAGTGTCAGCATTTTTGGAACTGTAGCTGTGTGGCAGTTACTAGGCGGTCAGTTAGAAGGGAGTAACTGGGCAGTAGGAAGACCTCACTGATGTTTGTGGGGATTACTAGTGAACCTGAGTTATTTAATCCTGCCACTTTCCTCTGAAATACTCTCTGACTTGCAGAAAAAATGGAAGAGCCGAGCAATGGTGGTAATTCAGGTTCACAGATTGTCTGATGAATTTAGTAGTAGAAGGTTAGGCAGGTGACAATTCTGGGGGGATTAGTGTGGCAACTGTGTTGTCTAGCGTAGACCAGGATAAGCTTAGATGGTTTTAATAAAAGCAATAGAATAAGAATGGAGTGTCAAAGCTTGGGAAGGATTTAGGGTGACTGCTAAGGAGGTATGTTTGGAGCAGGAATGCAGTGTGACAGTGTGGTGGCAGGATATGAACTGGAGATGAAGTAAGTTGAGGATGATGCCAGAGGATGCATGTGGAGATAGTAAATGTGAACTGTTGTTGGGAGGTTAAGGAAGATTCGCCATGTAGGTGGGGGGCAGGCCCCAGGGAGTGGTCGATGACAGCGAGCATGATTTGAACAAGTTAATTAGGGGGGTGACATAGGCTCCACATAGAAGAAAAGGAGCAAGGCTGACGGATCATGGCTCTGGAAGTGCTCTGGGGAATTGGCGGATATAGGAGAAAGGGAGTCCTCTGCAGGACCAGGCCTTTGGAATGCGATTCCCAAGTATTGGCAGTCATGTTTTTTGTGAATGGAATGCACAAAACTGAGAATGGAGAGTGTGCCTACCAAGAAGTGGCTCTGTAAGACTTAGGAGAAGGAAGAGGTAGGGGAGATGTGCAGTGCAGGTAAACTGAACAGCTTTCTGGTTGTTAATGGCTGCTGAGGAAACAGGAGCTAGGGGTAGAAACTGAGGCAGGAGGGCGCCTGGGTGGCTCAGTTGGTTAAGCGACTGCCTTCAGCTCAGGTCATGATCCCAGAGATCCAAGATCGAGTCCCACGTCAGGCTCCCTGCTCTGCGGGAAGCCTGCTTCTCCCTCTCTCACTCCCCCTTCTTGTGTTCCCTCCCTGGCTGTGTTTCTCTCTGTCAAATAAATGAAATCTTTAAAAAAAAAGAAAAGAAAAGAAAAGAAACTGAGGCAGGAGAGGGTTGGAGTAGAGCACTGGTTCGACAGATCCCTATATGACGAGGGAGATGGAACCACTGTAGTATGAGTGGCTCAAATGCCAAGTCCACTCAGCCTCTTCTGTGCATGGTGGTCACAACTTTGGCTTTTGGGGGGTTGCTTTAGGGGAAGCAGAGACTCACCCACTCCCCAGATTATGAAGCTATGGAGACTTTGCGACAGCATGGATTTTGAGGCATTGATTCTGTCTAATCTATAAAGTGGCAAGATAGTTGGGACAGAAGAGGAAGTTCAGACAGGCCAGATTTTCCCAGCAACAAGACACTTTTGTGGAAACTATCTCCACGGTCCACGGAGCAGCTGGGCTATGGACGAAGCAAGGGTAGGGGAATGTATCTGGATCGTGCTAAGCCAGTGCCTTCTCTGTGTTTCCTTGACAGATGAACGGGACCGTGTTCAGAAGAAGACGTTCACCAAGTGGGTCAATAAGCACCTGATGAAGGTAGGACTCCTTTGTAGCTGCTGCCCTCACACCTCTGGCTGCCCTTAAGCTGGATCTATCAGTCCTTCTCTCGGAGAGTTCAGATTGCTTGTCATGTACTTGATGCAGATACACATGTGACTTTTTAAAAATAACTAATATAGTCATAACAGTGTGGAAACTTGTACTGATCAGTTTCTTGGAGAGGACAGTAAGAAATGCCATTACCTCAGAACGTGGAGGCTGAGGATTCCAGGGGGTGATTCCTGGATTCAGAGAACACTTTGTTCCTAGCTTTACAAATTATTTTTATAAGCTCCTTTCTTTATCTTTATTTTTTTTATTTTTAAAGATTTTATTTATTTGACAGAGAGAAACACAGCTAGAGAGGGAACACGAGCAGGGGGAGTGAGAGAGGGAGAAGCAGGCTTCCCGTAGAGCAGGGAGCCTGATGTGGGGCTCGATCCTGGAACTCCAGGATCATGACCTGAGCCGAAGGCAGACGCTTAACGACTGAGCCACCCAGGCACCCAGTTCCTTTCTTTATTTTTATTTCTAGATCTGATTACTATGTAAGGATTGGGCATAGGGACTTTTATTCTTTTTCTTTCTCTTCAAGTGCACAAATCTTAAATGTTGAAGCCATTTTTACATGAGTATATACCCTGTAACCACCGTGCGCTGTCAGAACACCTCGGGGACAGCTAGGGTTGGGGAGATTTTATTGTTATTTTTAAATAGAGGAGAAACCAAGGCAGAGGCATGTTAAAAGCCCACCTAAGGATAAGCAGTATGACTAATGTCACAGTCCAGATTTGAAAACAACATTTTTTTTTTTAATGTGTGAGAGAGAGAGAGAGCATGAGAGGGGAGAATGTCAGAGGGAGAAGCAGACTCCCTCCAGGATCATGACCTGAGCCGAAGGCAGTCATTTAACCAACTGAGCCACCCAGGTGCCCATGAAAACAACATTTTTGAATAGTATATCACTCAGATAATTCACATAGTTTTGAGTTATATTGATTACTGCTCTGGGAAAGGTCACCAGTGACCTCTTAATTGTCATATCCAGTAGCCTAGTTTTATCCTCCTCTTATTTGGTTTCTCTACAGCAGCTGATACTGTTGACTAACTTATTATTCCTTAAAACCCTCTCTTAACATTGACTTCTGACACACTGATTTTCCTTGAATTACCTCTTTCCTCTATGAATGCTTTTTCTTCCCTCCCTCTCCCTCCCTCCCTTCCTCCTTCCCTTCCCTTCCTTCCTTCTTCCCTTCCTTCCTTCTTCCCTTCCTTCCTTCCTTCCTTCCTAGATTTTATCTGTTCATTCATGAGAGACAGAGAGAGAGAGAAGCAGGCTCCCAAGGAGCAGGGAGCCCAATGCAGGACTTGATGCCAGGACCCCGGATCATGACCTGAGCTGAAGGCAGACACTTACCCATCTGAGCCACCCAGGCACCCTATGAGTGCCTTTGTCTTTCTCCAACTTCTCTATGTTGCTGGTCCCGGGGTTCTAACCTTATCATTTTCTTGTTTTGTTCTCTGCACTCTCATGTGTGTTAGTCATAGAGATCACTGATGGTGTAGAATGCAAGGAAGCACAAGTAGAAAAAGGATATGAGGTGATCTCCTAGAATCTGTGTCTGGATGCAGCAGGCTTTATGAAAACTAAACATTATCAGGCAGCTACTCTCTTTTTAGTGAGGCCTTGTGTTCTCTCATTTTTATTTCTTTCTATATGTCTCCTACATTCATCGCTTCTGCTATTGTGTGAAAACAGTGGTGGCTGTCTCTCAGATGGTGATGAAATTTGTGGCTACATAATTCTGTAGACACAAAACAGCGAATATGATTGGCTGGGATGCTCTTTTCCTCCATGGGTCAGGTATCCATCTATAGCTCAGTGCTCTACAGTTAGGGAGATGGCTACATAAATCAATATGGCTCCTGAGGGCCACTGTTTAATGGGAACTGCTGGTAAGGGCCGTTTTCAAAGTATAATATCTGGATAAGGACATAACGATAGAGCCATGTCCTGTATTTTTTCCTGAACTGAAGACATTTTACTGGACATGTTTATCTGGAGGTCACTCAGACATATCCCATATTCAGCACATCCCAAATTGCTAAATATCTTCATTCATGTACTTAACTATCCAAATTAGGAATCTAGAACTATTTTCAGTCTGCCCATCATCTCCCTTGTCATCAGCTACAGTCAGTCACTTCCAACTCAGAAAGATGTTTGCACCTGACTACTCTTCTCCATCCCCGTGACCTCTGCTTTAGTCCAGGGCCTTTTCAGCTAGCCGTGATCACTGTAATAGCTTCTAGTAAGGTTTTCTCTAGTGACACTGATAACACAAATAGTAGTAATAGTTTATTGAGTGCTTCCTGTAAAGCTGGCGTTCTGGACTAAGTCCTCTATGTGGATTAGCTTCCTTTTTTTTTTTTTTTAAAGATTTTATTTATTTATTTGACAGAGAGAAACACAGCCAGAGAGGGAACACAAGCAGGGGGAGTGAGAGAGGGAGAAGCAGGCTTCCCGCCGAGCAGGCAGCCCGATGCGGGGCTGGATCCCGGGTCTCCGGGATCATGACCTGAGCCGAAGGCAGTCGCTTAACCAACTGAGCCACCCAGGTGCCCCATGTGGATTAGCTTCTTTACTCCTCAGTGAACTTACGTTGTAGGCTCTTTCAATTTTCCCATTTTATTAATGAGGAAAATGAACTTTAGAGAAGTTAACTTGTTCAAGGTCACTCCACTAGAAAGAGGCAGAACTGAAGTTTTAGAATTCAGAACAAGCCAAGGTCTAGAACCTGTGCTCCTAACATCTGCAGTGATGGCCCGCCTTCTCCTGCCTTTCCAGGCTCATAGTGTGGAATCCCTCTTCTACCTCAGGCACTTACTGAACCATGTACATGCTATTCCACGGCTGTATCCTTGCTCCTGCTGCTCCCTCAGTGTGGGGCTTTCTCCAGTCTCTGTTCTGCCTGCAAATCCCAGTTGAACACCACCTCAGTAAATATTTTCCTGAATCTCTCCCATATGGAATCGACTACCCTTTTCTTTCACTTTCATTGTATTCCTTATGTATACTTTCTATATCTTTCTCTTCATTTCAACTTGAAGGCATATATTATGTCTTATTTTGTTGGTGTCAGGATAAAGAGAAGGGAAGAGAGACAGACAGAAAATGACTATTTCCCTCTAATTCCTTCAAAATGTACCATTTGCTTTTAGTTTGATGACACAGAACTCTGTCATAATGCAGAATCCTTGACAACCTGGTTCCAAGCCACCCAGCTTCATTTGCTGGCATTGTCCCATGTGTAGCCTGTGCTCAGGCCACGTGAGATAAGTCACCTCTCCCTAAATACTATGTGCTTTCACACCTCTTTGCTTATTAATCTCTCTCTCCCTAGAATGCACATCCCAGTCTCCTCTGCCTGGCCATCACCCACTTACCCTTCAAGGCCCACATCCAATATCACCTTTCTGAGAATCTGACCTCTGGTCCTCAGACTAAATTAATCTCTACTCTGTCTCTCTTACACACCACTTTGAAGTGATGCCTTGTTTGTTCACGCATTGGTCTCCCCTATCAGTGTGCTCGCCAAGGGCTCAGGCTACATTGTACTACTTTCTCTACCACACACTTTACCACAAATATGCGAAGTACCTAGGATTTGTTGCCTTGAGTAAATAATATTTTAGTAGTGTTTTATAGCTTACAGAGCACATTCTTATCTGGCTTGATTCTTTTTTTTAAATTTTTTAATTTTTTAAAGATTTTATTTATTTATTTGACAGAGAGAGAGATCACAAGCAGGCAGAGAGGCAGGCAGAGAGAGAGGAGGAAGCAGGCTCCCTGCAGAGCAGAAAGTCCGACGTGGGCCTCGATCCCAGGACCCTGAGATTATAACCTGAGCTGAAAGCAGAGGCTTTAACCCACTGAGCCACCCAGGCACCCTGGCTTGATTCTTATGATAACTCTGAAGGCGGTAAAGGTATTTTATCCTCTCAGTTTTCCCAACTAAGGAAAGTGAGAATTAGTGACTTTCCCAAGATCATATAGCTTGGGAAGGAGGGAGCTAGGGACCAGTCATATGTCTTATGACTAAAATTACTTGTTCTTTCTCCTAAAGATGCCCCCAACTTACTCTTTCGTGCCTCATCTCTAACATTTGAAAGAATTGAATTTATCCTGACTCTGGCTTATCTCCTAAACTTTGTAGTTGAACACAAATGCCTTGGCTCTCCGCTGGTGCCGG
Source organism: Spilogale gracilis (assembly GCA_004023965.1). NCBI lineage: Eukaryota > Metazoa > Chordata > Mammalia > Carnivora > Mephitidae > Spilogale > Spilogale gracilis. Next base: position 20,811 of record PITA01011585.1, on the reverse strand, counting down.
TTGGACTTCTGCCTCAGTGCTGCATGATGACAGGAGGCCCAGGGAGGGAGAAATGAGAGGAACACAATAGAGCATTGTTAGAATTTGGAGGCCAGCCAGAGCTTTACTTCAGTCCCTGGCTATTTTTCCTCTCTTCTCAGACCCCAGCCCTATAGTTGCAATGGCGTTTTCTCATCTTTGGATATTTCAGAGAGAAGGATTCACTGCTCATCAGAATCATTGCTCCGTGCTGACATTCTTTGAACTTTGAGCTGAGAAATATGGATGGAGATTTGTTTTTTGTAACTCAGGCATCCCTTGCTGTGCTCCTCAAGTACACCCAGATTAATGTAGCCGTTGCCAAGTAGATGGATATAAGATCAAAGCAACCAAGCCTCTTAAGCTCTGGATTTAGTTGACCTGGGATCTCTTGGATCCCCAGCTATCTCTGTGGGAAATAGTTCGTTGTGAAATAGCAAATTAATTCCTGTTTATTAGTCAAGGACATTGTTGGTCCAGTCTTAAAAGAGGTTTAAGACTATGGACATCTGTAATATATAAATAACCTAATTTAGAATGCAAGCCTACAAACTGACGTGTTCTGGGCATATGCTAGAATAGTCAAAAAGAGAAATCTGGGGGGCACCTGACTGGCTCAGTCAGTGGAGCATGTGACTCTTGATCTTAGGGTTGTGGGTTGAGCCCTACATTGGGTGTAGAGATTATTTTCTAAAATTAAAAAAAAATGTAAAAAGAAAATTCGAGAGTTTTACTATTAAAGAAAACTTTATTAAATTGCCTCCATGTGGGGCACCTGGGCGGCACAGTTGGTTAAGCCACCAACTCATGACCAACTACTGACTAAGCCAATCAGGCACCCTGAAAAATCTAGTTTTAAATGAGGTGTTTTTTTTTCTTTTTTTAAAGATTTTACTTACCTATTTTGACAGTGAGAGAGGGAATACAAGCAGGGGGCATGGGAGAGGGAGAAACAGGCTTCCCTGCTGAACAAGGAGTCTGATGTGGAGCTTGATCCCAGGACACTGGGATCATGACCTGAGCTGAAGGCAGACACTCAACAACTGAGCCATCTAGGTGCCCCATAAATGAGGTTTTATTTAAATTATTTATACCATGTCTCTCGGTCCTGGTAGCTGATAAAGTTTATCCCCCTAAAGAGAACTAAGGGATGAGAGAACTGAGTGCATGAGTCCTTAAGGTGTAGAAATGCTTTCTCTGATCAGTTCTTGTTGACTTCAGAAGTTATAGGTAGAAAGGAGAAGCCAGTATTTAGTCTAGCTTTTCATTCATGTGTGCAATCTAGAAGCTACTGGCCTTCCTGGAATTTCAGTTAAGAATTCCAGGTGTATGGTGTGCCTGGGTGGCTCAGTGGGTTAAAGCCTCTGCCTTCAGCTCAGGTCATGATCTCAGGGTCCTGGGATCAAGGCCCGCATCTGGCTCTCTGCTCAGCAGGGAGCCTGCTTACTCCTCCAGCCTCTCTGCCTGTCTGCCTACTTGTGATCTCTCTCTGTCAAATAAATAAATAAAATCTTAAAAAAAAAAAAAAAGAATTCCACGTATATGAACAGAAGTTTTCCAACTCTGAATTTTTGCTCCGGACCTTCTCAGCTTTTCTGTGTGAGGCTGTCTAGCTGGACGTGAGGTGGCAGATAGCCATAGTGATTCTGGCACTGCTGTTCTGCCGTAGCTGTGAGAGAGGTCACCTTAGCACCACATGGACTTTCACACGCCTTTGCTTATTCACATCTGTTCGAAAGGTCAGAAGGAGACTTTCCGTGATGTTTCACTTAAGGATTAACACTGTAGTGCTGTTTAGACACAGAGGGGAGGAGCATTGCCTTTGTTGTGTAGACGTGGCCACATGGTGGTGTTTATGCCTGGACCTGAATTTTTGGGACTTGATTTCACTCCAAACAGCTTTCAGCCCCCACGGAAAGTTTGGGCTTACATTTGGATTGGATTTTCTTTTCCCTACACCCAAGCGCCTTCACTTGCCTGTTATGTAAAGCTACCATTTGTGGATTTTAGAATCATCCTCAGTCTTCAGAGGCCCCTTGTGAGGCAGGTGTGGCAATTGTCACTGTTAGTTTCAACTTAAGGACTTCTCCAAACAGACAATAAAAAAATTTTTTTAATAAGATTTTTATTTATTTGACAGAAGAAACACAGCTAGAGAGGGAACACAAGCCGGGGGAGTGAGAGAGGGAGAAGCAGGCCTCCTGCCGAGTAGGGAGCCTCATGCGGGGTCCCCAGTCTCCAGGATCATGACCTGAGCCAAAGGCAGTCGCTCAACTAACTGAGCCACCCAGGCGCCCTGACAATAGAATTCTTATCAGCAAAGAGCCTCACACCCTGCTCTCCTCTCCACCTACTCACCCCAGCAGGTTTCTAGGCTCTACTCATTCCTGCATTTGAGCATCGTTCTTTCACAGGGAAAAAGTCTGGGACAACTGTAATCTGTTTTTTAGCATTAGCATTTAGGATTTTCCTTGAAGATAAATTTAGCTGTTGAGTCAATATGGAATTCCCCTCCTACAGTTTAGAAATCTACAAATTCAGAAATCCATTTAGAGTTACCAGGCTCACTCTCACTTACCCTGTACCTTTTATAAATGTAGATGAGAATAAATAACATATTCTTCTCTTTAAAACTTTCTCCTGACCTTTTTATTGCTCTTCTACATAGTTTGGGTCAAGGAAATTGAGCTACTTGTGTTTCTTTTAAGTCTTAGTGGACAACTTTTCTTGATGAGGTTTGCTGCAGGTGTTAAAGAATACCATTTGGCAGTCCTTCGTTCTTTTGGGAGGAGAGGAGTTCCCCTTAATATGTCCTTTCTACCCTTTAGGCATCATGGAAGCCTTGTGAAGGGAAGTAGCACTGAACTTGGGAGTCAGGAGATGGTGATGGGACACTTCCCAGCTCCGTGATCGCACACAGGTTACTTAACTTCTCCAGGCAATGTTTTTCTCATCTGCCAGCTGAATGTGTTAAAGTCCCTTTAGGCCAGGTTCTGATTCTAAGTATAAGTGCAATTTATTCCCTTCACTAAAACCACTCAGAGGCTGGGGAAGCTGTTTGCTTTTCTGTGACTTCCCATTAATCTTTTTTTTTTTTAAGTAAGCTCTACACCCAACATGGGGCTTGAACTCAAAACCTTGAGATCAAGAGTTGCATGCTCTACTGACTGAACCAGCCAGGTGCCCATGACTTCAAGTTAATCTTTAAAGAACTGGAAGAACAGAGCTTTCCTTGGCTTATTAATGCACAGGAATTGGGGAGGATTGGCCTGGGTGGACTTAATCCCTCAAAATTTAGTCATTTGTTTTTAAAAATAGCTTTTTTGAGATTTAAAGCACATATTCTACAATTTACCCATTTAAATAAATATGCAGTTCAGTGACATAGTATATTCAGAGTTGTGCAACCATCACCCAATCCATTCTAGAACATTTTCTTCATCCCCAAAGGAAACCCTGTACCTTTCAGTCATCCCCCCCTCCAACTGCCACATACCTTCCTCCAGTCCCAGACAACCACTAATCTACTTTCTGACTCTATAGATTTGCCTATTCTAGGTATCTTTTATAAATGGGATTGTACACTGTGTGATCCTTTTCTTTGTAACTGGCTTCTTTTACTTAGCATAATGTTTTCAGAGTTCATCCACACGATAGCATGTATCAGTATTTAATTGCCAAATAATATTCCATTGTATGGATGTCCCACATTTTGTTTATCTGTTTATCAGTTTGGCTATTATGAATAAGAAATGCTACAAAGATTCATTCATGAGCACGTTTTTTTCCTCGACATGTATTTTCAGTTCTCTTGGGTATACTCCTGGGAGTGGAGTCACTGGGTCCTATGATAACTTGGGTTCAGCCTTTTGAAGAACTGTCAGACTTTCCAAAGCAGGCGCACCATTTTACATTCCTACCAGCAACGTGAGAGGATTCCAGCTGCCCTACGTCCTCATCAATAGTTATAATCTGTCTTTTAGCTTATAGTCCTGTTGGGTGGAGAATGGTATCTTATTGTGGTTTTTACATTTTCTGCATGGCTTGTGATATCGAGTATCTTTTTCTGGATTTGTTAGCCATTTACATATATTCTTTGGAGATAGTCACTAAGGTTGACAGTGATTTTCAGCAAATAGGCAAAGACCTGCGTAGTTGAAGTTAGTCACTGATCTTTTTCTTGACAGACTAGCGTGGGTATTTGTTGGAGAGAAACATACATATTTATGATTCTTGAGCAGTCTTGGCTTTGCTTGCCTACCTCTAAAACATCTGATGCTTGGTCCGCTGGACTTTTTCTTGTCTTTCCTTTCCCTTTTCCAGTCTTATTGAGACAGAAATGACATACATCACTGTATGAGTGTAACGTGTACAGTGCACTGGTTTGAGTTACATATATTATGAAATGATTAGCAGTAAGTTTAGTTAGCATCAATTGTGTCATACGAACATGGTAAAAAGGGAAAGCAAAAAAAAAAAAGGAAAGTATTTTTTCCTTGTAATGACAACTCTTAGGATTTCATATATATCATACAGCAGTGTTAACTGTTTGCCTCCCCCCTTTGTTTTTGCTTTTTCTTAAGAGATTTGTGGAAAATTTTAGAGGCAGCTTAGTGTTTACAGAAGAGGTAAAGATTTTAGAATGGGGCAGACCTGGGTTTTATTGGCCTGGCCATTTACTGGCTATGTGATCTTGGAGTGTGAATTGAGCCCTCCAAATCCCATCTCTGTATCTGAACGTTCTCTGACCTAGAAGCCCTAGTAAGTGTTAGCTAGTACTTTATCCTGTTCTAGGCAGAGCTGCTTCCAGTATACTTCAGAAATAAACTATTGTTCTCTGTTACTGAAAATTCTCCCGGGAAAAAAATGTACCCTTCCCTTCCCCCACGACCTCTCTTTTATAGTTTTTCATAGTTATTTAGTCATTATTATCAGAGAAAGACGAGTCATAATAAATTAGTCTCAGCTAAGTTTCTTGTAAAGTGGTTGAATTTTGCTCTTCATAGGTGTAAAACATAACTGGAATTTTTAGACGGAGATATTGAGTCCTTGATGTGAAATTAACTTTATATTTCACAGTATCATTTTTCAGTACTCTAGTATTTAGTATCCTGTTAATAATATGATCTCACTTGGTCCTCATTCCTATTATAATTTATTTAAATAATTATTCAATGCCCATTCCTGATTTGAATGCCCTATGCTCAGGTCTTAACTATCAAAAATAAGTCCTCATTGTTGTCTCTTCTCTTTATAACTTTATAACTTATGAAGTATTTAACATATTCTTTGTTTATTTTTTTAAACTACAATTCATTTATAATCTGATTTCTGTTACACCACTCTCTAGGAAAGTGAGTCTCACAAAAAACAACATTATTTGTTACTCCCTGTTTTGGTTTTCATGCTTGTCCTAGAGCATCTGATACTGGTGATCATCCATCCCCTCTCTCCCTGATTACCCTTTCTTGTTTTTTTTGTTTTGTTTTGTTTTGTTTTCCTACCTCTTTCCCTGCCTCTTTCTACCCCCTATCCTTTGTTGATTGCTTTTCCATCTCCTGTCTTCTAATTTTGGCTATTCCCACAGGCTCAGTCCTCAGCATTCTGCCCTTCCTCCTTGCCCCTAACCCAGAAAGGCCAACATTTCCCATGTCTTCAGCTAACACCTCTATGCATATGACTTCTAAACTTAAGTTCTCAGCTGACCCAAATTGAATTCTGGTATTTTCAGCCGCTTCTAGAACATTACCCTTTGTAGCTCCTTTGCTCCTGTTTTAAAGTCAACATACTTAAAATTGAACTTCTCAGAGCACTGGTTGGTTTAGTTGGTGGAGTGTCAGCTCTTGATCTTGGGGTTGTAGGTTTGAGCCCCATGTTGGATGTGGAGATTACTTAAGAATAAAGTCTTTAAACAAATCAAATTAAAAAAAACCGCAATATTGAACTTTTTAAACGTTCTCTTCCCAACCCTCATGACCTGCTTTTTTCTGTTAGTAGTACATTGTGGTTTTGAAACCTTAGACCCATTTGAGGGAGAAGTCTTGAAATCTTGGAGCCAGCTTACATGTGCACTCAAGAGCTGAATACTAATTTTGTGAGCTGGTTGCTAAGCACAGCCATTATGAAAAATTAAATTATATAAACTTATAATTACATAAATTATTTTTAAAATAAAGGTAATAAATACTCAAAACACATTACCTCATAATTAATTTTACTATTTGTTAATATTGTCTATGCTTTTGGCATTAATTATGTCTGTTTTATGTCTTATGGAAAAGTATATAATGGTGTGCTGTTGTACATTTCTTTCCAACATTGCAGTGAGTGATATTATTTTAGTGGTTGGAAATTGGTCATGGTGGGACTATTTAAACTATGGAAATCAACAAATGCTGCAAGTCTGAGCTAGATGTGTTATTTTGTCTAGACTTAAAGTGGCAGAGAAAATCTTAATATTGCTGGTTAAAATAAAAAGTGTGTTATAATCTATATTAATATTGTGAATAGCACAAAAATCGGAGAAATACTCCTTCAGTGTTTGAAAGCTATTATACAATTCATCATGAACCATTTTCTCCAACTGGGTAGTCTACCCATCACCTTTTTTTTTTTTTTTTTTAAGATTTTTTTTATTTGACAGAGAGAAACACAGCCAGAGAGGGAACACAAGCAGGGGGAGTGAGAGAGGGAGAAGCAGGCTTCCTGCGGAGCAGGGAGACCGATGTGGGGCTCGATCCCGGGTCTCGAGGATCGTGACCTGAGCCGAAGGCAGTCGCTCAACCAACTGAGCCACCGAGGCGCCCCTACCCATCACCTTCTTAATCATTTATTCACACAGGATAAACACCCGTACCTTGTGTATTTCCACCTCTGTACCTTGTCTTCTGTGATTTTACTATCTTCTGTTTTTCTGTCAAAACATTTTCTGATCCTTCCAGGGTGCCTGAGTGGCTCAGTTGGTTAAGCATCTGACTCTTGATTTCAGCTTAGGTCTTGATCACAGGGTTGCGAGATTGAGCCTTGCATCAGTCTCTGCAGTTCTCTCCTTTCCCTCTGTCCCTCCCTTTACGTGTGTGCTCGCTCGCTCTTTCTCCCTCTCTCTCTCCCTCTCTCCCCTAAAATAAATAAATAAATAAATAAATAAATAAATAAATAAATAAATACTTTTAAAAATCCCCCCCCCAAATCTTTCTAGTTCTTTCTCTTCTAGGAAGCCTCACCACCTATTTCCAGCCTTTATTTTTTTATTATTTTTTTAAATGTAATCTCTACACTCAGTGTGGGGCTCAAACTCATGACCCCAAGATCAAGAGTTGCGTGCTCTACCCACTGAGCCAGTCAGGTGCCCCACAGCCATCATCTTTTCTGACTCCCATTCTGTTTGGAGTGCTAGAATATTATAATTGGAAATGATGATAGTACAGCTTTCCACTCAAATGTGAGAATCCCAGTATCCTGGTCTCTGCTTGAAAAAAACCCACTACTTCATAGCCCTTTTTATTGCTATCTAGAAAACTATTTATATTGAAATTGAATCTTCTTCCTTAAACTTGCCACTTGTCTTCTGATTCTGTGTTGTGTCACTCAGTGAAGTTGTCATTGGACTTGGAACGAACCAGGACACCTACTGCTACTTCCTGCAGTTACGTGACCTTAGCTTCTCAAAGCCTCGGTTTCCTCAGTTCCTTCTGAGGATACTAAATAAACTTCACAGGACACTTGTTTGGATTAAATAAATAAAATGAGATTATGGCTGATTATAAAGCATAGCAGTTAATGGCAAAGACTAATAAATTCAGAAAGTTCAAACTGAAGCCTGTTTTTCCACTTCTCACCTTGGGCAAATTCCTTAACCTCTCTGTGCCTTGTTTCCTCCTGTGTAATATAGGAGTACTACCTACCTTATCAATGTGAGAGAGAGAAGAGATCATGTGTGCAATATTCAGCATGGTGTTTGACATTAACCCTATATTTTTCCAGAGATCTGTTTCCCCATAGTTTGTTATAGAATTGGAATTATTTTTTTCACAAGGAAAAGACTTTTTATTTATTTTGAGAGAGAGTGAGCTCAAGTGGGAAGGACAGAGGAGGAGGCAGGGGGAGGGACAGAGAATCTCAAGCAGACTCTATGCTGAATATAGAGCCCAACGCAAGGCTTGCTCTCACAACCCTGAGATCATGCATGCCCTGGGCTGAAATCAAGAGGTGGATGCTTAATTGACTGTGCCATCCAGGAGTCCCTAAGTAGATTAATCTTTATTTTAAAGAAACATTTGATACTAGAGGAGTTAACATATAGGTACATCCTGTGAAACACTGGGTACCTAGCATTTTTGTTTTCTTTGCACTGTGGAAGGCTTTTCTTTCTTTAAGTTTTTACTTATGTAAGTAATCTCTGCACGCAATGTGGGACTTGAACTCACAACCCTGAGATCAAAAGTGGCATGCTCTGTCAGCTGAGGCAGCCAGGTGCCCCTGGAAGGCTTTTCTGGTTCTGACTAGACTCATCTGTCTGTCATTGGCCATTGTATCACATTTTGGTCCAAATAATTCCTGAGAGATTTCAGGATGATTGACTCTCCATGTCCTTGTCCAGACTTCTAGAACATTGTTTACAGTTGGCCACAGTATGTAATAGATCTGACTTCAGTTTTTAAAACACACATATATTTCTGTTAAGTATTACCATTTCATATGTATTGTAATCCATACTGAAAATTCCTGAATTTTATTGTTTCTTATTTCGAAGTCTTTGATCTGTGTTTACCAGAATCTGAAATTGTTGTATAGCTAATAAAAGAATTCAAGATCAAATAAAAATCAGTCTGTTTCATTCTCATGCACAGGTCCGCAAGCACATCAATGATCTTTATGAAGATCTGCGGGATGGCCACAACCTGATCTCTCTTCTGGAGGTCCTCTCGGGCATCAAATTGGTGAGCTTCTCTCTTCTTCTCATGAGTGGACTCACAAATGCGGCCGTTAATGACCTACCGGCCCATCTTGTTGAGTGCCAGGACCGGGCACCACTGCCTGCTCTTGGTTATTTTTTAATAATTTAATAATAATTAAAGTGATGTAATTTCATCTTAATGTGAATTGATGTATCATATTCTCATTTCTTGATGGAATCAAGTATCAATTTTATTTCTTTTATACCTGCATTTTTTTTCTCTTTACTTATTCTTTATCTGTGTGTAGATAGTTTGTTTCAGGAACAGTAGATTCACACTTGAATGTTTTTGAGTAAGGTGTATTTCTCATTCTAGAGTTTTATTTCTAGTCTATATAGGCTCCCCCTCTTTTCCCATCTACTGTGAATTGTTTTATTTTCTGTATTCAGCTAAGGATATGGAGTTTACATTTAAAAGCTCAAAGTTATTTTTACATTTATCTAGAGTTATTTTTTAGAATTCACCTCACTTTCTTCCTCCTTTGATTCACTGAGTCTCACAGGCTTGGAGAAGTACTTAAGTTAATATCTGAGCACAGCCCTGAATGCCGTACATTTGAGTTCCTTGGATAGTTCAGTATGCCCTCCTCTTCCCAAATGTGTTAGACTTTGCTTGTGGGAAACATTACATATCTGAAGGCAAATCCTGCCTGGGCTTCTTAGCTTATGAGATGATAGTTCTTGTACTTGCTCTGTTTGAGGGATCAAAATAACCCTACCTGTGGGCTCTTAGTTTTGTATATTTGAGCCTCGTGGAAGTGGGGGATCATTTATAGTTTGTTTCTACTTCCAGTGTCATAGACAACATCTTTTTTCATTTAGAAGAGTCCAGGGCTGAATACTGGAAACATTTCTGGGGAGAGAAAGAACCAAAGTCCAGCTCACTCACTGCCTTTGGTGAATTCTTAGTTATTGTTCGTTGTGTTTCAGGAAAGGAATTTGGCACATTAAATTTCACTCCTTAAGTAATACTCAGTTTCTTTGAGGATTGGGGCTTGGCTTCCTATGGCCCCTTTGTTTTGGTTTCACATCTTTTTTGTCTTATGATAGATTTACTTTTCTAATTTTATTTATTTATTTATTTATCTATCTATTTATTTATTTATTTATTTGTCTGATTTTTAATGGACCAAATTGACAGACACTTTTTATTAGTACAGCTGCTGGTGGTGAATTCCAGTTCTTATCTGGCCTTCATTTATAATATAATCAATTATATATAATCAAATATAATTGATTCAAAAATAAAATTGAATCAAATATAATTGAATCAAAATATAATTGATTATATTATAAAACAATCAAAATAATATATATATATATATAATATATAATCAAAATGTCACTTTCACATTGCCGGACTTTATTCTTTAGCACTCACAAAGTTACAGTTTGGGCATTTTGGCTAGGCTATCTGACGAACTCAGTGTTTTATATTTTATATTTTTATTTTTATATTGAAAATGATTCTTTTTGTGACATTGCTTACAAAAACAGACTGAAAACACTCCGATCTAATTTCTTTGTCTAACCTTTGGAAACCTGTAGGTTGTTTATGGAGTATTCATAGGGAATCATCTTTTCACTGAGAACCATCCAAATAGTTCTTCCACGTTTATTTTCACAATCTCTTTCTCCTTTAGTTCATTCATAAAAAGAGAGGGTGGGTGGCCATGGAGAACTGAAGATGTATTTTTTTCTTTTTTTTCTTTTAAAGATTTTATTTATATGAGAGAGGGACAATGGAAGAGGGAGAGAGAGGAATAAGCAGACTCCATGCTGAATGCAGAGCCTGACACAGGGCTTGATCCCAGGACCCTGAGATCATGATCTTAGCCAAAATCAAGAGTTAGATGCTTAACTGACTGAGCCACACGGGTGCCCAGAAGATGTGTTTCAACATAAGTGTTCTGTATAACCGTGTGATCTGGTTTTGGTTTGGTTTTGCATGTTTTGGGAGGTAGGAGGGTATTTCCATATTTATTTTCACTTTTTTTTTTAATGTTGCATTCATTTCCTTTTCATTTTTGTGTTATGAATTTCCTGTTACTCTGTCCTGTCTTTGCCTTGGTTGGTGGCCAAAGGAGCCAGCAGGGCTGAAGACCCTCCGTCTCGTGAGCATGCCCTCCTGGCGCCATACAAACAGCGAGGAGCAGGAGGAGGAAGATGATGATGATGTAGTAGGTCCTCCTGGGAATGCCAGGATCCCAGCTGGCACTGCAGGGCCATCAGAGATTCTGAGGTTCTCAAGGTCTCCAAGTAGCTCAGTTACCAACCACCTTCTTCCCTCTGCACCTGGGAATTTGGGTCCCAAAGAAAGTGGTTAAAACTAATTGTGCCTCTTGCCACTGTTAGATGATCCTGGAGTGGGGATTGTTTTGCTTATCTGAGAGTGGTTGGCACAAAAAGAATCATGGTGTTTGGAGGTGTCGAGTGCCTTTGTGACCTGGAGACCCATAGCCTTCTGGTGGCCTTGCTGTGTTGTCTGAGTCTGGATTGCAGAGCTTTGGAAAGTTTAGATGAAGGCATGATAGTTAATTGCTCATGGCTCCACACCTCAGACTAACTCTCACTCTCTCTCCACCTCTAGCCTCCAGGTTCTTACCACACACCGTGTCGTTTGTTCTCAAAACAGCCTGTTGTTTGCAAACCACTCACTGCATGGAGATACTCTGCCTTGGTCAATAATATATCTAGTAGCTATAGAGGACAGTAATTTTAACTTGCATGCTCTTACGGTATTTATTTTTGGTGGGGAGTACCGAGGAGTAAAGAGTGTGTAAGAAGGGCATTTTCCTGTTTGCCGGCCCCAAATTATAGCCCATGATCTTTCTCCAGAAACAGGAATTAGACAATATCTCTATTTCCGGTCCTCTTAAAGTCATTTTCCACCTCCTCAGTCTCTCTGTGGATTGCCTTAGACTCTTCAATTTTATAGGCTCTGTCATCCTCAAAGCCATGTTCACAGGTAGTTTAGCGAAATGACTGAAAAAGACGTTCTTGCTAGAAAGACTTTTCCTAAACCTTTGATGTAAGAAATTATCCTGTTGCCCAGAGAGGCCTCAACATCTCTGCAGATTATCCCTGTCTGGGAACGTTGTTTAGAAGTGTTGGGGGCTCCCAAAGAGATGCTTCTACCCTTACCTTTACACGTGTTGGGTTACTTTTTGTGCGGTTCAACCTGGGGCAGTGTTTTCTCTGTGCCAGCACCTGCCACAGAGCTACCTTATTATTCATCAGACTTTAATTAGTACCACTTTGACATTTACAAATGAATTGGGTGTGTGTATGTGTGCATTATATATATAAATATATATTTATATATAAATATATCTAGTGAGCCCAGTTTCAGTAAAATAAAAGCCACGTTGGAAAATGAGCAGGAGAAAAGGTCCCAGAGGTAGATAGCTATCCCTGCTTGTTCTCACTGGGCAAATGGATTTCAAAGACTTTTAGATGGATAGTAGCTGAGCTGTGGACAGGGTACCAGAGGTATCAGAGGATGGAGCTAAGCTTCTCTCCTGTGGCTGGTTTGACATCCAGGACTGAGCGATTAGCAGGAAATACCTTGGAGTATCATGTTGAACAGCCCTATCTCACCAAGGTTTTCGTTCCTCTTGGTATTTCGTACTAGGGTAAAAGGTGGCTTTCCTAAACGGACACCCCTCTGCCTAGAAAATAGATTTATTCCTGATTTTTGTCTCATTTTTTATTTTTTTCACTGGGTTATTGAGCATATGTAACTCTTCATCCCTGGCTTAAAATTGGCTACCTTTAGCTTCTTTTGCCAGGTTTTTAATAAGGTTGGCTCTATTACTGTGCAATATGCAATTAGAACTTCCCACCTTCCCTTAAAATAGTATTTAGCTGTGATTTTAGGAGCCATAGAGCCAGGCCTTGTTCCCATTACCTGTACACCCAGAATCAGGTTCTGTCCCACTGTGGCTACAGAAGGACCTGTGGAGAAGTCAAGGCACACTGTGCACTAACGGGAGGTGCATTCGTAAACAAGTGTTTTGGAGGCCTTAGGGAGCATGGTGAAACACACACAGGTCCTGCCATTAAGGGGTGCTTTGTGTAATGCTCCCATGGCTGGCTTCTATCATGAGGAATTCTTTGTGGTCTTTTAGTCCACAGAATGAGAAAGGACTGGGATCTGCAGGGGTACGTTGGTGTAGCTAAAATTAACATCTGTTTCTGTTTATTTGCAGCCCCGGGAGAAGGGCAGAATGCGTTTTCACAGACTGCAGAATGTGCAGATTGCCCTGGACTTCCTAAAGCAGCGACAGGTAACACGATTCCATGCTTTCCCTATTCTGTCCAAGAATGCTGGCATCGAGTCCCCACTTAGGGGAAGTTCTCAGTGTTCCTAACGGGCCCTCAGTAATTGCTGCATCTGACTGGCCCAGTCTGAGTCTTGCTTGCTAGTGAGCAATTCCATTATGGTTAGACAAATCATTTGGTCATCCTTGCATAGAGCCTGTAGTCTTCCTGAGTGGCACAGTGTTAACAGAGAAGAACAAGATCCAAAGATTGAAACTTATGGACTTACCTTAGGTGGATGTCAAAAGAAAGACGGAAAATTAAGTCAGCAAAGAAGATAGAACAAAGGGACAACAAGAAGGTTACAGGATCCTGAAAAGTAGAGGAGGGCCTGGTCAGGATTGGCCATTGTGTTTGGTGCCACATCAGGTCTGAGGGAAAGGTGTGAGCCACCAAGCATAATGACTTACGAGGATGGTCTGAGTAGAGCAGGAAAGCACTTGGAGTTTAGTGGGCCTGGATATAGGAGGGGAATAAAGAAGTTTTCAACATGTTTTTGGACGTAGGAGAAGCCAGTGAAGAGAGGCAGACAGAGGGGAGGAGTAACCAAGTGATAAAATGTTAGCCCTGGGAGATGCCATAGAGAGGTACCAGTCCAGTTTCTGCATATTCTAGATAAGGAAACTGAGATCTGGGGAGGTGAAGTGGGACCTGCTTCCGAGCGCACAAGCTGCTGCAGAGCTGGGACTTTGACCCAAGTCTCCTGCCATTGAGGTTCCATAATCTTGCTACCACCCATGCTGTCTCTCCCCTTCTTTCCCACTTCCTGTTGGATGGAACCAAGTTCAGGAATTGGGGATGAGATCCTGAGCACAGCTAGTATGGTTATCTCTGAAAAAGAAAAGGAAAATGCCCCTTTCTCTGAGATACAGGGAGAAGGAAGGAGGGAGGGATGATGATGCACGGGTGGTGTGTGGCAGAAAGGAAGATGGACAAGGGGGTCTGAGAGTTCATCTGCTTAGAGCCAGCCATGTAGAAGAGATGGGTCTAGCCACAGGCACTAGCGAAGCTGACATTCAATGGTATGCATATTTTTAGAATTAGTTCACTTTGGCACTTTTATCAGTAGTTCTCATTAACTTGGAAATTCTCCTTCTCTCTACTCCCAGAGTGGTTTAGTCCCAGGATAACATGTACTACTTTATTATTTCTCTGTTTGCTGTTGTGTTATGTAGGCCCCATGAGGACCAGGAACTGGATCTTAATTTTTTTTTTTAAATATTTTATTTATTTGACATAGAGAAACACAGCCAGAGAGGGAACACAAGCAGGGGGAGTGAGAGAGGGAGAAGCAGGCTTCCCGCCGAGCAGGGAGCCCGATGTGGGACTCGATCCCGGGTCTCCGGGATCATGACCTGAGCCGAAGGCAGTCGCTTAACCAACTGAGCCACCCAGGCACCCCATGGATCTTAACATTTTTATATTCATCACCTGTCAAAGTGAATGGTCTATAATTGACACTATGTAATAAATATTTGTGAAATAAATTGACAAATGAAAAGTAGTGGGAGAATTAGAGGCAGGAGTGGAGAAACAAGATTGGAAATATCTATGTGTAGAGCTGGAGGGAACCTAGGGGTTCTTAATATTCAAGGTCAGTTGAGAAGAAATGATTAGCTACACTTCTAAATAAGGACCAAGGGTAGATTTAGTTACTGTGATCAAATGAAAATGTGTACAGACAAGAACTCAGAGAAGGGCAAGGCAAACTCTAGAACAGCTCTTGGTAATGGGGAGGTCCAGGTTGTAGTTGTGTAGGTATCCAGAGTAGAGTAAAAGCAAAAGTCCTCAAAATGGAGAAACACATGAATTGTGCAGATGGAGTGATATTTGGATCATTGAGAAGAGTACTAAGATCGCTAGTTTTAGGAGTTAGGTCATCAAGGGTTAGGAGAGATTGGAGGGTGGTTTGCCAAGGTAGACTTTGGAATGGAGGAGGCAAGCTGATGGAAGTGGGACTGAGGAATATGGCCTTGGCTGATACTGCAGTCTACCAACTGTGGGTCGGTGATGGGTGATCAGAAAACTATTCTCAATCTAGAAGAGCGGCTTTTCCTTCTGGAAATACAGGTGTCTTTGTTCAGGCTGCTATAATAGAAGTACTATCAACTAGGTGCTTTATATGCAGCAGCAATGTATTTCTCATGCTTCCAAAGACTGGGAAGTCCAAGAGCAAGGCACTACTGGCAGATTCGGTGTCTGGTGAGGTCCTCTTCTGGTTCGTAGTCTGCAGTCTTCTGGCTGTGTCCTCACCTGGTTGAAGGGCAAGGGAGCTCTCTGGGGTCTCTTTTACAAGGGCACCATTCCCATCTGTGAGGGCTTCCCCCTCATGACCTAATCACCTCCCCACCTCCAAATACCATCATATTGGGTATTAGGATTTAATGTATGAATTTTGGAGGGGCACAAGCATTTAGCCTGTAGTAGCAGGTCACCATTAGTGTGGGGAAAAGTGAAGCTTATTCGAGGGCACTGGAGTTCTTTAAAGATTTCAGTTCAGTTGAAGAGGATGGGGGGACAGCTCAAGGCCCATTTGTCACAACTGAACAGGAGCTCCATGAGGATGTGACAGAAGAGGCTCGCTGAGCTGGTTTTCCTGTTATCCTCTCAGTTTCAGCACTGAAAGTCCCACACCCCAGGAAATTTCTGTTTCCAGCACATGGGAAGGTCGACCACCCAGCATAGGATGGGGCCCATGTGTCTCTGCACATTGAGTTGTTGCAATGAGATTTTACGAGTAAAAGCAGACACTAGTGGAGGCATGGGCAGGTGTAGGTATCTTCAACAGAGGAGGGAAAATAGAGGTGGGAGCAGTAAGGAAGAAGAACTTGCCACCTCCTCCTCTGGGGAAAAAACAAACAAACAAAAAATATCCGGGCTGCGATGACTTAATAAAAAAGCCACTCAGGAAACCATGTGCTTAGTACAAGGTTGCCTTGTTGGTGGGAATGCAAATTGCTGCAGTCCTGTTGGAAAATAGTTTGGCAGTTTCTTGTAAAGCAAAACATATATCATATGACCCAACAGCCCCATGTCTGCCAATTTACCCTGTAGAAATGAAAACATATGCTCATGAATCTAGGAGCTTTATTTATTATTGTCCCAAACCGAAAACAACCAGAATGTTCTTCAGTGGATGAATGGGTAAACACAGTGTAGTCTGTTGACACAATGGAATACTACTCAGCAATAAAAAGAAGCAAACTACTGATATATGTAATAGTGAGGATTGAAATCTCAAGGGTATTATTCTCAGTGGTGGGGGGTGGGGTGGGAGGAAGCCAGTATCAGAAACTTACATACTGTATGATTCTATTCATGCAACATTCTAGAACAAGTGAAACTGGGAATGGATCAGTGGTTGGCAGGAATTAAGGGGGGGGCAGAGTGTGACTGACTACAAAGGGGCAGCAGGAAGTCACCTTTTTGGGATAACAGAACTGTTCTGTTATCCTGACTGTAGTGTTAGTCACCCACATCTATACAGATGTTGTAACTCAGAATTGTATGTGTCCCTGTGCATGCACACACACACACACGCAATCAGTAAATTGTGTATAATGATGAAAATATATAAAAATGAAATTACAACAAAATTTCCCAGAGCTCTGAAATCAGCTTCTGTTTCTTTTCCAGGTGAAACTAGTGAATATTCGCAATGATGACATCACAGATGGCAACCCTAAGCTGACCCTGGGCCTGATCTGGACCATTATTTTGCACTTCCAGGTAGGGCCTGTGAAGTTTGGGGCACTGTTGCTTGGCTTGGACATTGCCTAGAAAGAGCTGGAAGCTGTACAGCCTTCCGTGAGCTGAGCCCCTAGCCTTCCTTCTCTGTATGTGGCCTGGAACAAGGGTGAGAGTGGGAGTGGCCTGGGGACAGAGCTGTTGTTGCCTAAACCCAGAACTTCCTGCTCATGTGCATGCTGAAGTGAGATTTTTCACTTGTCTGAGTGTTGGCAATCAGATTGTTAGAAGTCTCCTAGGCTGAGTTAAAACCTGCTCTTGAGGACTCAGAGTGTGGAGGGTTTGATGCTTTAGAAGGGTGGAGTGAAGTCTTATAATCTTGCTTTGATGTAGACTTGTCCTCATCTCTAATGATCTTAAAACAAGCCTGTTAATTATAGCACTGCCTTCTTCAGTTGGGGCTTCTCTAATGAAATACAGGCGCACCTTCGAGATAACTGACGGTTTGCTTCCAGACCACCACACTAAAGCAAGTCAGATGAATTTTCTGGTTACCCAGTGCATATAAAAGTTATGTTTACACTGTACTATAGTTTGTAAGCTTGCAATAGCATTAAATCTAAAAAGAAAGTGTACAGATCTTAATTTAAAAAATAGTTTATTGCTAGAAAATGCTATTATCTGAGTTTTCAGTGAGTCATAATCACTGATCACACATCACTATAACAGATATAATGAAAAATTTTTAACTGTTGGAAGAATTACTGAAATGGGACCCAGACGTGAGGTGAGCAAATCCTGTTGGAAAAATGGTACAAAGAGACTTGTTTGACGCACGGTTGCCATAGACTTTGATTTATAAAAAACGCAGTATCTTCAGAGTGCAGTAAAGTGAAGCATAGTGAAGCGAGGTGTGCCTGTGCTGTGGATTAGGTGGCTTAACCAACAAACACTTTCTCTCATGGTTCTGGAGGTTAGAAGTCTGAGATCAGGGTGCAGCCTTGGCCAGGTTCTTGGTGAGGGCCCTATTCCTGGTCAGCTCTCACGTGACCTTCCCTTGGTGCACGGATGCAGAGAAAGAGACCTCGTGTTTCTGCATCCTTTTTATAAGGGCGTTCATCCCATAATGGGGGCTCTGCTCTCATAACGTCTGAACCTAATCATCTCCCAAGGGTCCCCGCCTCCAAATACATCACATTGTGGGCTTGGGCTTCAACTCACATTTTGAGGGGACACACAAACATTCAGTCCATAGCAGGCACCTAGCAGCTGGGTAGTGTTGCTTCCATCAGACTCAAGAGCAGTGGCCTCTCGGTAGTGTTCACATCATCACACGGCCTTCTTGTTGCTGCCTCCTTCCTAAGAGGGCAAATCCTTTTCAAGTCTGGATTGCTATTGAAAAAGTATAGCCTTATTTGTATATAATGACCATCTTAAATCATTTTAGCTCAACCAAACAAAGCTGCTTCTCAGACAGCTCCCCCATAACAGTTACTGTTTATGAAGCTGATAGATTAGAGTGAGCCCTTCTGGAGCAGGTAAGAAAAGAACGCTAATGGGGCGCCTGGGTGGCTCAGTTGGTTAAGCGACTGCCTTCGGCTCAGGTCATGATCCGGAGACCCTGGATCGAGTCCCACATCGGGCTCCCTGCTCGGCGGGAAGCCTGCTTCTCCGTCTCTCACTCCCCCTGCTTGTGTTCCCTCTCTGGCTCTGTTTCTCTCCGTCAAATAAATAAAATCTTAAAAAAAAAAAAAAAAGAAAAGGAAAGGAAAGGAAAAGAAAAGAACGCTAATATAAATAACTCAAGGCTTTGACTCCAGGGGCTGCAAAGTGGCTGTGATGTCCTAGTTGGGGCACTAGAGCCACCTGCTGGTTACAAGCAGAACAGTAGGTGTCCCAGGATTCCCAATTACCTGAGAAAATTCTGAATTTGGGACTTATTTCTTGGGGCTCTGGTTTGGAGGCGGTGCTGGCAATCTGGAAAGTGTGGAAGTAACATGCGTTTTTGTGCAATCACAGGGTGTCTTCAGGCTTGCTTTGGATATAGGGATAACTAGGAACATGAACTTGGCAAGGGTGCCTTAGCAGGGTGGGAACAAGAACTCTGTTGAGCTTTCGTAGAGGACTAGAGTTACCCCTTGGAAAGCCTTAGGAACACAGTTTTTTATTTGTTTTTAGAGAAACTGTTTTGGTCATTTGTATTTTTGCCACAAACCTGTCCTCACTGTGAGTGCCCAGTGTTGGTCTCATAGGTGTGAGGTGAGAGGACTCTATCCACGGTGTCTCTTTATCCTGACTGCAACTCAGTCTCTTTTTAAAAGGGAGATTCTGTTGTATTGCTTATAAACTGGTGGTTTAGATCTAAACCTGAGGCTCAGTCTTATTCATGTTCCTTTTTTGGGGATGTGCAGGGCAAGGATTGTGGTGTTGAGCTGTATACATCTGTTGCTGTGTATCAGGAGGCACATGTGGGTTCAGCTGTTACAGCCTGATGCATCCATTCCCTGTTAGCTGTTCACTGAATAGTAGTTAGCTGTTCACCTAACATCCAATCATCATTACTAGTTAACTATTTCATTAGAAGTTACGGAATGGTGCTACTCAAGTTCTTTTATTCCATCTTCGTTATTTAGCTGACTACTTTTGTAAAGAAGAACTTCACCTCATCAATTACCCTGAGAGGTATCTCATATAGTAAAGGGGAAATCCAAAAAATACTTTCCAAAGTTTCTTTTTCTTTTTTTTCCCCCTTAGTATCACTTATGACTTAATGGGTTTTTAACAGATGTAAATGTGTTGCAATAAAATGCAACTATCTTTCTTCCTAATTCTCAAATAACTTCATCTTTGACCAATGAGATCTTCCTAAAGATGACTCTGAGCCCTTTGGCATGACTCCCTTTGTCCTTTTTGATAATGTCTTTTATTTCTTGTGGTGAGATGTTCCAGACTCTTTTTGTGTATTTCCTGTCTGAGGCTTAAAATCAGCAATTTCTCCCAGGAACTCTAATTCTGACCACAATCTGAATGCTACTGGGTTGGTCAGTTTTTCTGTGGTTAGAGCTAGCCAGTGTATTTTTCTCTTTTAAAAAATCATGAATTTATATTGATATATCTCATTCAACCTTAAATTACAGAGGTGTTTTTTTTAAGTTTCTTTGCTTATTTTTTTAGTAATCTTTACACCGCATGTGGGGCTTGAACTCATGACCCCAAGATCAAAGTCACATGCTCTTCCAACTGAGCCAGCCAGGTGTCCCGATATAGAGTTTTATTTAATTTACTTGACTTTATATCTCTTTTCCTCATGCCAAAAACCTTGATTCAAACAAAAGTCACATATTACTTATTCCCTTTTCTGTACACACACATACAGGTGGGTGTCTGTACAATCACATGTATATATTACATGTAATGTATGAACCAAAGCAACAATCTCAGTGTTGTTATTAACAGTATGATTACCAAGAAGTTTGTGATTTCTTCACAGTTTTCTTTGTCCTTTGGGTATGTCTTCTAAGGATGTTCAAATAATTATATTTTAAGGTCATTTGAAAAAAATTTCTGTTTTTGTGAAGCCATTAATTCTATACAGAGTTAGGTTCATTTGTTTTTATTTGCTTTTGCATTTTTAGGAATTGCTTTTTCCCCTTTAGTTTTATTTCACATTATATAGAACATCTATGTTGTTCCAAAGGGACATTTTAAAAGTGAACATGAGGTATATTCAGAGAAGTCTAGCTTCCACACCTGCCCTCTATCTACATCTTATTTCTTTCCCTTCCATATTAGTTTCTTAACTGTTTTTTTTTTTTTTTTTTTTTTTT
>PITA01011584.1:0-58216 GCA_004023965.1 Spilogale gracilis | reverse complement strand
CCCTGAGAGGCAGCCACACACTGATTACTTTCAGAAGTCATAGAAATACTCTCAGAAAGTTCCAGTGGGAATGAAAACAGCAGAAGACAGCATGTTTAATAACAGCAACCAAAATCCAAGAGAGCTTTTCGAAAATCCACGAGGGAGCGCAAGATAAGCAGAGAGTTTGTGTCTTAATAGTAGTAAGGAGGCAAGACAGAACTTCCTCTTCCCTTAACCAAGGGAGGAGCAGGGTGGGCGGGGCTTCTGGGCGTTGGGGGTGGGGCCGAGGAGCTGGAACAGAGACTCTAGGTGAGCCTGGGGTCTGCCATGGGGTTGTCGGATCAAATAAAGATAGGATTCTGGTTAAGACTGAATTTCAGGTTTAAACAAAACTTTTCAAGTGTAAGTATGTCTTAAATACTGCACGGTGCTTATGTAGGCGAGGAAGCCTGCACCTAGGTTTGGGGTGAGACTAGACCAAGGTCAACTCCCCCACCAGCTACAGCAATACTGCGGTCCCTGCTCTAGAGGAGACAGTTGTCACCCCGTCATTAGGAGCCATCATCTCAGTGTTCTCGTCATTTGCAATAAAACCCTCGAGACCCAAAGGGCTTGAATGAACTACCCAGTGTCTTTGCAGTCGCCATCCAATCAGAGGCAGGTCTGGGTTCCCACTGTGACCGGGCAGGTCCTGCCCGTGAATCATGACAGGTAGGTTCCTCTTCATTCTTTCCCCTTCTGAAGGGTCACCGCTGGAGACGGTCCGACCTACGCTGGAATGGAGGCTGGCATGCGAGCCTCTGCCTTGCCCACGTGAATGTGACTGTGAGCATCCACATCACAAAACCCATCCACTCAGGTGTTGAACCTCCAAGTGAAAATGCCACCTGCCTGGGACGGTGATCTCTACTACTTGTGGTCCTGCTTCCAAACTGGGTCTCAAGAAAGTAGAGAAATGGAGGACCAAGCAAGCCTGGGAGTCAGCAGAAGATGAACTTATTTAACCCCCAAGACAAATAACAGTGGGGAGGTCAAGTACTGTGCCTAAGATCAGCCAGATCTTCAGTGGAAGAGCCAAGAGTACACCCAGGCAGTGTGACCCCAGCTCCTCTGCTCTTCCATCTTCCTGGGAGATCCTCATGGTCCTCGTGAGATGTTGCAGTCCACAGCTGCCTGCTCTATTTCCCCAACAGCGAGGTGGCTATGGGTGTTTCAAGTCTTTGCAGCAGTGTTATGGAGGAGCCCTCCCATCCTTCTGCCCAGCCGCCCCAAGTGGTGGCATTCGAGGACAAAGCTGTGCACCCTTCTCCAGTCTGGAAGGAGCCTTCTGAACCAAGCTGATGTAGTAGTATGGCAGGAAAGACAGGGAAATTCAGGGCAAGACCAAGCTACAAAGATGTATCACTAAGTCTATGTATAGCGATGAAAAAGCAGACTTCAAGCATTCTTAGAAAGAAAGAAAGAAAGAAAGAAAGAAAGAAAGAAAGAAAGAAAGAAAGAAAGAAAGAAAAAAAACCAGGAAATTTATTTCCATAATGCATTTCTGTGCAGCGGGGACAATTTCAACCTCTCTTGTCTAGAGGAGAACATTATGGCTGAAACGCTTGCCTGAGCTCACACAGCAGATGACAGGGCTGGGATGGAGCCCAGACAGCCCGCTGCTCTAACCATGAGCCAACAGCCACGACAGCGCCTGGGAGCTGGTTAGAAATGCAGAACTTCAGGCCCCTATTCAGCTCCTGATCCGGTTCTGCTTCTGCTTCTAACGCAGTCCCATGTGATTTGTCTGCACCTTCCAGTTGGAGAAGTGTGCCCCGGAGGGCCACCAGGTGTTCTGTCTGAGTTTATTGGACCATGCAGCTGATGTCTACAAGAGTGTCCGGCAGGAATTTTTTTGTTTATTGCTGTACTTCCAGGCCCCAGAACAATACTTGGCCACAGAGTAGATGCTCAATAAATGTTTACTGAGTGAATGAATCAATGAGGGAGTGAACTGAATTTGGGTGTGTCTGGTTTAGGCTTCAGGCTCAGAATTACCTTGCAGACCCTCTCCTGTGTCACCACAGGGTTTCTGCTTGGGCTGGGACCCCTCCACCCCAGCCGTCTTTTTGGAAGGTGGGAAGGGGGTGAGCGTGGGGATTATGGAGGTAATCAGCAGTGGCAACACTGACCCAGTGCTGGAGCAAATCATAGAAACTGAAATCTCCCAAGAAGCAGATTGTCTCCCAGCCACATTCCTCGTTTCTACCATTTGCTCATCGACCCTTCCCCACCTGGGGCGGGGTGGTGGGGGAGGGCTGTTGTCCTGCCACTCCCATATCTCAGCCAATTTTCTATATACCTGGGAGTTATTTCAACAACCTTCCTCCAATGTCTGCAAAGGGTTTTATTTTTGTTCGGTGAAAAGCCTTCAAAGCCCTCTCTCTGAGCTTTGAGTTTGGTGTGGATGATCTGAAACATTTAATGGGAATTGTTATTTTTTTTTTAAGGAGGAATTATTCTCAGCAAAGTCTGGGACCAGCCCGAAGGAGACAGCCAGACATCTCCAGGTAGAACGAGCTTCCCGCTGTTCTCGGGAAAATCAAAGAGAAGCCGGCAGCTCCCGCCCCCCAACATGCCTGGCCTGACCCCAGTCTTTCATGCTCAGCTGCCACAGGGAGGAGAGAAAGCACAAAACCAGAACAGACCCCCAAAGTAAAGGCTTAAAATGAAACCATTTTACAAGGACAATACTCTGTTCTTTAAACTCTACCCAAGAACAAATGGAAGTCTTTTTTCAGTGGAAAGACTGGATTCAGGCTTTCATCCTCAGAGGCCTTTATTTTGGGTACTTCCCCCCCCTTACCTCCTTTCATTATGTCAGAACTTCTTAGAGGCCAGGGTGGGGGCGGGGAGGACAGGAGCCTCCAACCCGCCCCAAATGGGGACCTACAGCCCGGGTCGCTTGGTCTCGGGCCAGCTCAGGTTTGGGGGATCATGAAGGGTCTGCTTTTACCTGGGCAGTCCCGCAGGAGATGAGTCCAGGGAAATCAATAACGGTGCAGGTGCCCCTCCCCATCCTCAAATCGGGGAGCTGCCCAGCCCCCTCCTTCACAACGTGCATTCACAGGGAGGGTCATTACACAGTTGGTGCAACTGGGCAGAAATCTGGATGTTAAAATAAATCTTTGTCACTGCAGCCCACTTAGCAGTGTGAGTCTGGCTCCTTGCCCCGCACGCACGGGGAATGGGTGCAGCAGGGAGGTGGCGAGGGAGGCTGCGTTAGCCACAGGGCCGTGCTGGGCAGCGGAGTTACCAGGATGACTCAGGAAAAGTCTCCAGACTTCAGGGTTAGATGCTGCTCATCCCAGTAGCTGGGAAGAAGCGCTTACATTGGGCTAAAGGTGCTCTGAGAGGCAAGCCCGGGTCTGAGCACAGTGGACCCCACTTATCCACGAGGGATCCATTCCGAGACCCTCAGTGGATGCCTGACACCACGGATTTCAGATACATACGTATGTATGATAAAGTTGAATTCATAAATTAGCCAAAGCAGATGCACAACAGTAACTAATAATAAAATAGAGCAGTTATAACAATATACTCTAACGCAAGTTAACGCAAATGTGGTTTCTCTCTCAAAGTATCTTAACTGCATTGCATGCACCCTTCTTGAGATGATAAAATGCCTATGTGATGAGGGGCACCTGGGGGGGGGCTCAGTCAGTTAAGCATCTTCCTTTGGCTCAGGTCATGATCTCAGCATCCTGGGATTGAGCCCCACATCGGGTTCCCTGCTCAGTGGTGAACCTGCTTCTCCCTCTCCCTCTGCTCCTGCTCTCTCTCTCTCTCTTTCTCTCTCAAATAAATAAGTAAAATATTTAACGAATAAATAATTTTTTTAAAAGTCCTCCGTGATGAGATGAAGTGAGTGAGGGACATAGCATTAGGCCACCACCGACCTTCTGATGATGTCAGAAGACGAATCATCTGCTTCCAGAACCCGGATGACCACAGGTAACTGAAACCGTGGCAAGAGAGTCCACAGATAAGGGGCAGGGGGAACCATCCACAAGATTGCTGTTCCCTTGGGAACAAGCCTTAACAACCAGGGATGGTAAGGCAGGCTCCTGGCCTCAGCGATCAGTGCTGAACCCGCTCTCGACCTCCTGACTCCAGACATCGGGGTACCTCCCACATGGGAAGTCATTCCCAATGAAGGAGGCAGGAAAGCCCAGCCCTCTGGGGCATCAGGTTCCAGACTGGCTGCTTTCCTGCCTCCCCCAGCATGTAATAGATGCCAGGCATTTGGCTGGAGGGGGCCATGGGCTGGGGGGTGGGTGAGAACCAGGGATTGCAGTGGGGCCATGGGGAGGGGATCCTGAGAACCAGAGAGCAGAAGGAGTGATGGCGAGAGGCCCCAGGGAGCCCTGTGTGGTCTCTGGCCCCGCCTTATATCCTGGGGTTTTGTGAAACTGGTCCCATCTCCGTCCCTGGTCTTCCTGAGCTGCGGCTGAGGGGCTCCCCATGCAGTGATGGGGCTTATCTCTCCATCCAGCTCAGCTCCTCTACTACGGGCCGTGGTCTCACCTTGCTGCCCAGTGCCCAGGCCCACGTCAGATGGGTCCAAATCAGAGCCCTGGTGTAAGGCTGGGTGCACCAGCCAGTGGCTGCAGCTCTCCTAACCAGGCTGCCCACTCTCCTGGGAGGATGGCAGGGAAAGCAGGTACCCAGGGGAGGAGAGTCAGGGAGGGAGAGCCAAGCCAGTGGGCAGCAGGGAGGGCCCGAGGGCCTTTGGACAGACTTGGCTCAGGCCACACAGTTCTCCCTGACTTACTGCCCCGAGGGCCTGGCTCTGCCTCACTCACTCGGCACTGTCCACCCCTGCACGCGCCCCTCAGTCTCCCACAGGAGACAAGCTCTCCCGGGAGTAGGCAGCTGGGGAGACTTGGGCGGCTGAGGGCCCTTGGCCTCAGTTCCTACTGCTCCAGCCTAGTGCCAGGTGTAAAATCCCAGGGAGGGCCTCTGATAGTTACCCTCGCGTAGGGAGAAGGGGGGTGACTGGGACAACACTGGGGAGCAGAAGACGGTCCCCACAGGGGACTGGTCTGGCCCAAGTGCCAGTGTCCCCACATGGTTTATGACTTGATGACCTCCTGAAGGTGGCCCTGGAGGGAGAGCATCAGGCCACATAGGTCATGTCACTGAGAGTTCTTCTGGTGCTTTCTACAATACAGCCGAGGACTGGGGGACCCAGAGGGTTATATATCTCCCCAAGGTCACACACAGATTAATCTCAGAGGCTCCTCCTACAGTAGCTCAATGACAGAGGGCCAACTGGGCTTCCCACGCACAGCAGAGGGGATTTGCTGAGCGCACAGACGGGCAGAACGGGGTCCTCTCCATGGGGAAGGACAGCCATCTAGCAGTAGCCTGCGGCTGGGGCACAGAGAAGGCTGCTGGAAGCAGTGGGCCTTGCCTGGGAACAGGAAGGAGGAATCAGACTGTATCAACTTGGGATGGCAGAGAGGTCCCAGGGTGGGGGCAGACCTGCGTGGACAGGCGGGCAACCCCTCTGACCCCAACTGGTCCCATTTCCTTGGACGCACTGATCACGGGTGAAATCAAATCCACTTTTGTTTCCTGTCTGGGTCCCCTGTGGGACTCTACGCCCCAGGACAGCCACATCTGGGTGGCCTGGGGCCAGGGAAGGGTACCTTGGTGCCTGCACAAGGTGCCCGCCCCCTTCCCCAGGATGGCAGGGCAGTGGATGGAGCAAAGCTGGGCTTAGAACTCTCTGGAGCCGCCAGCTGGAAGCCTGACCCGCAGCCGTCAAGAAGCCTGGAGCAAGTCTCTGCTTGTACCAGGAGTAGAGTTCCCTCGTTCCCTGGGTGTCATCCCTTGAGGGCGGGGCAGCGAGGGGTCCAGCCCAGGAGAAACAGAGGCCCCAGCAGGCTGGGAGGAGAGCTGGCTGCAGGCCCAAGGAGACCCCTGGGCTGCTGGGTTCACATCTTCTCCCGCATCTCTGTCACCAGTCTCCTCCCCTGCCATCCCCACGGGGCCTCAATCCCTACAGAAGCTTGAGCAGAGGTGGTTGCTTTCTTAATGCGCCCTCCCCCTGCCCGTCCCCGCCGCAGGCACACCCTGCAATTCCAGCTGCTGCCCTTCCCTGGCTCTCGGCTCTCTAGCGCGCCCGCCTCGGCTCCCCACTCCCGGGGCCTAATTGCTGGGTTTGCCCTTCACTGTTTCCGCTAAGGCGCATCCCTCCCAGCTCCAGGCGCTGTTTTAGTAGCTACAGAGGGGGAAAAATCAGGCTGGTTTCAGCAAAGCATTTCCCTGAGCCTGGGAGAAGGAGGCATTTGCGGACAGGCACGGGGCCTTCTCCAACTGAAACGTGCACTCACAGGACCCAGGGGGGCTTCTTAAAGCACAGACTCTGGCCCTAAAGGTCCAGGGCCGAGGTTGAGTGGCTGACCACCTGCCGGGCATCGGTCTGCAGGCCTGGTCAGGATGAGGGGGAGCACTTGCTGGGCAGCTTGGAGAAGGTCCTCCCACCCACCTGGGGGTCCGGGCCCAGGGCCTTCCAAGTGGCAGGGAGGTTGTGGCGGGGATGCACTCCCGGAACTACGGAGACGGCAAGGTCTTCCTTCTCCAAGCTGCTGAGAGAGTGTCACCTCTTTTTAGAGAAAAGGGTCCTTTTGATTCCTTCCAGAGCTAAGGATGGAGCCCCATGCCCCCCAGAGTTCAGGTGCTGAGGATTCAGAGTAAACAAAGCAGGCACAGCACTCCCCTGGGAGCTTCTGGGCTACTGGGAGTGGGGACCGGAACGCTGCTAAACAAGGTAATTCAAACACTGAGTGTGTTTTTGATCACCAAACGCCATGGAGAAAAATAAAGCAGCAGAGAGACATTCGGGATCCAGGCGGATGCGGGCAGGAGGGGTGTATGTGTGCCATTTTATTTATTTATTTATTTATTTTAAAGATTTTATTTATTTGACAGAGAGAAACACAGCCAGAGAGGGAACACAAGCAGGGGGAGTGAGAGAGGGAGAAGCAGGCTTCCTGCCGAGCAGGGAACCCTACGTGGGACTCGATCCTGACCTGAGCTGAAGGCAGTCGCTTAACCAACTGAGCCACCCGGGTGCCCCTGTGTGCCATTTTAAATAGGGGGGCCATGAGGCTACCGGGGGATCCCACATGGACTTTTAGAAGGTAGATTTTTCAAAAAGATTTTATTTATTTATTTGACAGACAGAGAGAGGGAACACAAGAAGGGGTAGTGGGAGAGGGAGAAGCACGCTTTCCGCTGAGCAGGGAGCCCGATGTAGGGCTTGATCCCAGGACCCTGGGATCATGACCTGAGCTGAAGGCAGATGCTTAACTGACTGAGCCACCCAGGTCTCTCAGAAGGTAGATTTCTTATAGGGGCCAAGGGTAGAAACTCTTGAGAAAAAAAGAATGGAAATAATTTCAGAATGTGTGACAAAAATGTGAACCCCTCTGGGAGGGGTCTCATTCTTCCCACACGTGGCTGCTGAGGGGTATGGTGGGGGGAGGGGTGGTGGTCAGGGTGTCTCAGGGCTGGCTGACTGTCCATCAGGATGCTGGCAGGTGGCAGGGATGGGAGGCAAGCGCTGGGCTGGGGGCTTTGGGTCTATGGTGTCATTTAATGATGGCCACGGCTTGTCCCCTTGGCAACGGGGTGCCTTCCTGGTCCTCCGCCTCGCTCTAGAGGAAATAAGACTGAGGTTCTTGGCACCCCAGCCAGGGGAGTGGCCACACACGCCATCAGCCCCTGCAGCTCTGTGGGGTCCCTGCTGTGGGAGAAGTTACCAGAAACCCCTCAGAGCCTAGGGAAGAGCCAGGGGGAGCCCCAGCAGGTTCTGTTCAGATAGCAAGGGGCAGATTGAGTGACAATTGTTCTGATTTTCTCAGTTTTTCATTTAACTGGCATTCCAGGGGTTAAACCGGGTCTTTAGTCAAGGGGCATCTTGACCCCCCACTCCCAAGCTGTTCTATAAGGGGGCCCCTTCCATTCCTCGCCAAGGGGGGGCTCTGTTTCCATCAGTTCAAGTCTAACCCAGGACGAAGGTGGGGGTGAAGCGAGAGGAACGGAGCCAGGAAGCTGCAGAAATAGCTTTCGGGGGTGGGAGGGCGTGGTGCTCGCTGAAGGCCGAACACCCACGCTGGGCGTTGTTCTCCATCCTCTGGGGCTGAGTGGATTTCTCAGAGGGAGGGCCACTTCCCCCAGGAGTCAAGACCCATGCTCCGTGAGGTCCTTCCCCTGTCACCCCAGCCTCCGGCTCCTCTCACTGATTACTTCACTGCCTGGAGGGGACAGCAGTGTCCTGCTGGCAGCAGGCCCTGAGAAGGGGACGTGACCAAAGTGTCACTGTGCCCAGCACACCTGGGTCCCTGGCCGGCATCTAGGCTCCATCTGACCCTGCCCCACCAGGGGGCACAGACCAGATCCAGCAGGGTGTAGCCGAAGGGACACCTTTCTTTGGCATCCCTTCCTGGTCTCAATGGCCTTTTCACGTCCTGGGCTCACGTTGGCCCCCGTGCGGCTCCCTATGAGTCAAGGCTGTGCCAATGGGCTGGGGGCCCACCTCGGGGCAGCTGGGAGGAGGTGCCCCCAGCAGATGGGACAGCAGCCTGCTGCTCAGAGGGACTCAGGACCAGGAGAAGCCATGAGTTCTCAGCTGGGGCCCAGAGTGGGTGCTTAACAGGTGGAGGCAAAGCCCAGGAATGGGACCAAGGGGCAGCCACCTGGGGGACCGAGGAGGTGCGGGGTGCTCCCAGGTGCATCAGTAGGTGCCTTTCCTCCCTGTCACCTGCCTGTCGCAGTCTTCCAGTGAGGTTCCAAACGCCGCAGGGAGGCCGGCCTGTCAGATCTCCATGTGGCTGTGGACACGGCTGGCCACAGCTGCTTGTGCTCTTCCCCCTCAGGGACCGAGGTGGGGCAGGGACAATAAAGACCAAGGACAAACTGCCCCAAGTAAACAGGGTAGATGTAGGCAATGCACGTCGGAGCCGTGAGCTACTGCGCCCTTCTCAGAGACCTGCTGTATGAGCTCCCTTATATTACTTAACCTCCCTGTGCCTTAATATCCTCATCTGGCAAAAGGGGTGGATGAGAGGTCGCACCTACATGGGGAGGCTGGGTGAGGGGGTAAGATGCCCGGGCTTGTCAGCCACCAAGCAAGTGCCCTGTTGGCTTGCAGTGAGATGTCATCACCAGGTGACAGGGATGTGGGAGCCACTGAGACCCAGGGTGAGGTGACTTGCCCAAGGTCACACAGCCAGCAAGGAACTCATCACGCTGCCAAGAGCCCACAGGAAATAGGCGGGGTTTCTAGCCTCCCTTCATGGCAGATGGAGCTGAAGCAGACCTCACTGCCCAGAAATCAATAAGCAGGAGGCTGTTAAAAACCACCTCCCCATCGAGCCTGCCAGGGTCGGGAGCGGAGGGATGCTCGTTTTGTGGGCTTCCCGGCCCGAGGCCACTTAGGGCTGGCCCACACAGGGTGGGCAGAACCTGCACACGGGGTCCCCAGGACGAGGTGACAGGGCTGCCCTCACAATGTTCTGCAGGCGCGCCTCAGCTGCCTGCTTAACACGGAGCATTCTGGGGAGGGGGATTTCTCCCTGCCAGCTTCATACCCAGAGGGGACCAGTAGCTCTCAGCAAAAAATAAGGCAAATGTGAAAACAGCTTTTTATGCCCATTGGGGCCCACAGTTGCAGGAGAGGCCTTTCCTGGAAGTCACCTGTTCACTGCCCTTGCCCCGGCTGGCTTGAAATCACAGCCCTCTCAGCAAGAACTGTTACGGACAGGGCCAGAGCCCAGAGTGAGCAGTCGGCGCGGGGGGCTTTCTGAGTCAGAGGTGGTGGCGGAGGTGCTGAAACAATCCAGGGATGGGCCGGGATGACTAGGTCAGACCCACCAAGAACCTAAGAATCAGAATGTGCTGGCCATGACTGGAAGGAGAGTCAGGTGATTTTTCTGGGATTATTGAGAATATTTGGGCCTCAGACCTGCCAGGACAACAGGCTAAGTTACACTGTGATAGCAAACAACCCCCAAATCTTGGTGGCTAATAGCAACAAAGTTTTCTTTTTTGCTCATGGTTTGTACCCGTGATGGTCAACAGGGGAATTATCGACTGCTGTTTTCTCTCCAGGACCCGGCTGATGGGACAGCCACCATCTTCAACTTTCCCAGCTTCTGTTTCAGAGGGAAAGAGGTCTCTGGAAGGTCTCACACCAGCATTCAGATGCATAAGGCTGGAAGGGTCACACGTCACTTTGATCAATGGCCAGGACTAGTTTCCATGATCCTCCCCAGACGCTGGGGGTGGGGGGTGAGGAGAGGCAACCCACTGGGTGTTCATTCACTGGGTGGTTGACAGCACTAATGACACCATGAGCCTTCCCCAGACTCCACTCAATCAGGAAACCCCCCAAGTCACCTGCTCAGCCCCTTCTGCCCCCACAAAGCCACACAACAGCCCACACTGGGATCTGATTAGGGAGCTCAGAGCCAAGTCTGCTCCAAGGCCCCTGGCTGGACCACCACTCTGAGCTTCCTGTTTCCAACATTTACTTTTGAGCTTCTGAAAAATGTTCTCAGACCTCCAGGGATTAATGCACCTTGTTTCTTATTCCTACAAAAAAAGTTATAAAGATATATGTGTGTGTGTATACACACTGTGTACCTTTGTTTTATATATGTTCATAAATACGCATATATACACACATTCAGCAAAGGTCTTCAAAGGTCTCAAATTTTATATGTTTATAAAAATTTCATGGCAGGGTCACCTGGGTGGCTCCGTGGGTTAAGTGTCTGCTTTTGGCTCAGGTCATGATCCTGGCTCCCGGGATCGAGCCCCCCATTGGGCTTCCTGCTCTGTGAGGAGCCTGCTTCTCCCTCCCCCTCTGCCGCTCCCCCTACTTGTATGCTCATGTGCTCTCTTTATCAAATAAATAGATAGATAAAGAAAGAAAGAAAGAAAGAAAGAAAGAAAGAAAGAAAGAAAGAAAGTCTTTTAAAAAATTTCATGGCAGCTTTCCTTTGGGTCTGGTTTGCAGCTCTTGAGAAAACCTAGAATCCAAGTACCTCACCACTGCGGCTCATGACACCCAGGGGTCCATCAGTGGACAGCAGATGTGCCCTGATACCATCTTTCTCCAGTCTGGGTATCATCAGGCAGACGACCAGGAGATAAACATGGACCTAGGAGGTCAAACATGCCTAGTATCACCTAGCTAGAATAGGGAGGTGCCAACTCCCACTCTCTCTGGGGGAATTTGGGACCCTGTAAAGTGACATCTGATGCATTGTTCTGCAGCATCCATTCACACTTAGGTCCCCCAGGGATGGCTGTGCCCTGCCTCAGTTTGACCCAGAGCCACCCTGACCTAGATCACACATTACTACGTGGGACTGTGAGTGCTCTGGTCACTTAGTCAACTTACTTTTCTGCCACTCACAATCCAGAAAACCCAAAAGGTAACACCCATGAGGGGACAGGTAGAGTAGTCAACAGGACCAGCTCCCCACCTGTCTCCAATATAAAGGGACATTTTTCAGTTGATTTTCTTCCTAGCAGACCCTTTACATGTTCACATCCATCCCTCCATGCATCCATGTATCCACACATCTATCCATCCATCTATCCTTGTATCCATCCATCCACCCATCCTTCCATCCATCCATCCTTCCATCCATCCATCCATCCATCCATCCATCCATCCATCCTGCCATCCATCCATGCATCTGTATATTCCAGAGACATTTTTGTTTTCTTCTTCTAGCTTACTGAACACCTACTATATGCCAGGTGCTATGTGTATCAACTTAACATGCAATAATGACCAAGCTGAGATGTTGGCTCCAAAAGAGAACAAATGATTGCTCTTTGATCCTTCCAAGCAGCATATTTTTATCAGAAGGAGGGACCCAAATGGTAAGGAGAGGTAGAGGGGAGTGGGACAGAACAGTGAAGCTGATGCTACAGAAGGTCTCCACTTTATTCCCAATTCACGGAGCAAAACTATCAGGCAACACCCCGGCCAGAGAGGAGTCTGTGAGGCCTCAGAACGGCCTACTAGGACATATGTGGGGCTGCCGTCCTTGCTCAGGGCAGAGTGGCGATTAGTGAGGGCCTGACAGACCCACTGACTGAGGACGTGGGGTGAGGAGCTGCCACACTAGAGGGTGACATTGTTCTCCATAGGCGTGGGAAGAGAAAAGACTTTGAAGCCTATGGGCATCTTTGCTGAGCCAGACGATCATAGTGATTACGAGGAAGATGTCCGAAGTCTGTTATCAAATTATCTGCTTGCTTCCGTATTTTAAAATGCAATTTCCATGCCCTTGTCACTTTCCCTATAGCCAGCAACCTTTCCCCTCTGCCACACTCCCCAGGCTACTCTGGCCCAGACACATTCGGGGTGGGAGGGGCACTTCCCAGATCAAAGTCTATTGGAGTGTCCCTACCCCTCGTTCAGCTTGCACTCCAGCCTTGACCGCAGCACATCTGGTCAGCCACACGGTACAGCCCACCAGCCCATCTGCACACTGTGTTCCTGGAGCTGTCCTGCCCCTGTCATCCCTTGAGGGCGGCTTGGCTGGCCGCTGTACTCTGGGCTGCACCTGTGGATCCCCGCCAGGCCCTGTGACAGGGACCTTTCTAGACGAGGCCCTCAGGAAGGCCCATGGCTATGATTGTGTTTGCATGATTACTGGCCAGCTTCAGTGGCCCAAGAGAGCTCTCACCAGGGACACTGGGTCTCCAAACTCACCAATAAACTCCCTGAAAAAAGAAAGGCCACGTGGCATCTTGAAAAGATGAGGGCTCAAAACAGCTCGATTCTGATTCTACATTCACGTGGCCTCATGCAGACTTCCATTTCCTCATCTGGAAAATGGGAGATTTCATGAACTCAGGACCCAGAGGGGGGTCACAAGGATCGAAACAATACAAGTCAAGCTGGAAACCTCTTTCAGACGCCGACGCTGTGATCGAAAGGCCCGTAATACTTACGTCTGCTCCATTTCGTGGCACACAATAGGTACTTCATCAGTGCAGGTGACTGTGAAGCAGGGCTGGAGGGTACACAGGTCAGATTCTGCTGAGGTGCCAAGAGGCAACACCACGGGAAAGGCCAAGGGAGTGACAGGGACAGGACAGGTGGCCCTGCTCTTGGGGTCACTGGCTCAGAAATGTTGCCCTTTCTTTGCCTGCTTCCTAGTTGGGGAGCCAGGAGCACCAAGAAGAATGGCCCATGCTTGCCACCTAAGGACACTTAGAGGGGTCAGGTGGCCAGGGGGCAAGCGGAGCTCAGCCTCCCACTGGCTACAAAAGTGGCTGAAACAGTGTGACTCAGCATGAAATAATGAAGCAACCAGGGCCCGGGCCAGAGCTGGGGCCGGGGTTGGGGCCGGGGCTGGGGCCGGGGTTGGGGCCGGGGCTGGGGCCAGGGCTGGGGCTGGAGTCCGGAACAGCACCCACCTGGGGCCATAGATGTTTGTGGGGATCCTGAAGGAATGTGGGGCAGATGAGGGGCAGAGCTTTCCTTTGCCAACTGCCAAGCCAGGAGCTAACTTCTAGAGCTACTTCATCTAGGACAGGGGGTTGGGAGAGGGGCTGAGCACCCCAGCTCCTCCCCTCCTCAAAGTACATGTGGGACATAGATGTCCAGAAGCCATCTAGAGAAAGCCCCAGTGATGAGCTGCCCTCTGGGGTGACGGATGGAGACCTGGTCGGTGGGCTCCAAGATAACAGCAATGAGGCCCAGGGGTCTGCAGTTCCCATGAGCCGACCAGGAAGATGGCAAAAGGCTTCCCGTGGGCTTGGCCACTTTAACTCCAGGCCACTTTAATTCCTGGCTCCATGGTGGGCCCGTTGCATTTGCCCTGCCCAAGATGGGCCTCCATCTTTCCTTCTTGGCTAAGGAAGAGCAAGGCCCAGGCTGGGGGCCAGAATCCTCATGCCAATTTGGCACTTGGCCTGAGCTAGACAACTCAAGCTCCCCCGCCGGTGGAGAGAGCACTGCTAAAGCTTCCAGGGCTCAGACAGGGGCCGGGGAGCCGCCCACTGCCCTCCCCCTGATTCCCTGCCATTCCCCTAAGGCCCCATTGTGGCTGTCAGTGACTCAGAGGAGGTTCTGGTTTCTGTTGGATTCTTGAGGCTCAGGCAACCTGATCTTGAAACAATGACAAGCCTTGGAACAATCCTTCCAGGCTCCCGGAGAAGTATTTCAGGCCTGGCCAAAAACGCAGTAGAATGGAAAATGATGTTGGGAGGGAAAGGTCAGGTGCTGGGCCTCCCATGGCCGGAAGCAGGTGGCTGCTCAGGCCAGAGGGCCAAGTGACGTGGCCTGCGACATAGGTGGGTGGGAGTGACTGCAGATCCATCTGGGTCCCGCTACCGACCCAGAACACACAGCATGCGCACTGGTGTTTTCCCTACCCCCTGTGCTGGGACGCCTCAGAGCAGGACCTAGCCCCAGGCTATCGGCCAGTGCCAAGGAGGGCATGCGGGAGGGGGTGGTGGCGGGAGAGACAGCAGAACCCAAGTCACACATAGCAGTCAGCACATGGCAGATGCCTTCCTCGATTAATGAGCCTCCACGCACACAGCCAGCACTCAGAGAGCCCCTGCATGTAAGCCAGGGATTATGTTCATTATGACTCCCGCTGGCCCCACTTTACAGACAAGAAATCGAGGCTTCGCTGATGGAGCATAGAGCAGAGGCTGCGATGCCTGTCCAGCTCTCGTGCTGAGCAGGAGACACCTACCAGCAACTTTTCTTCTTTTCGCCCCCATCATCTTGGGAAATTGCCTCCCCCTCCACAGGTACTGCCCAGAATCGGACAGGTTCATGCCCCCCGTGGCCTTTCATCCCATGGGGAGGGGGCTTTGGGTATAAATGCCCACTGGAGGCCTCTTACCCATATCTCTCTAGGGCCCTGTGGACTGAGCCCGTTGCAGGCAGTGGAAAGACCTCATTATCCATTTTTCAGGGCCCCTCACCCTTCCTCCTTCATCTCTCTTCCCCACCTCCACCCACTCAAAATAAATCACCCACTCAAAAATAAATCCACTCAAAATAATCCACTCAAAAATAAATCACCCACGGGATGCAAAAAAAAAAGAAAAGAAAACAAATAAAATACATCACCCACAACCAAGTCCTTGCCATGGGTCAGTGTGGGGGGACAGCCAAAGAGAGAAAAGGACGGTGCTCTTGGCCCACTGTGCCATGGGGTGGGGGGCTCAAACACCAGTATTCAATTCAGAATCAAACTAGAACAAGGGAATCTGCCATAAAGAAGCATATAGGTGATTTTTCATCAGTTTTTTAAAAGATATTATTTATTTATTTATTTGACAGAGAGAGATCACAAGTAGGCAGAGGGGCAGGCAGAGAGAGAGGAGGAAGCAGGCTCCCTGCTGAGCAGAGAGCCCGATGCAGGCCTCGATCCCAGGACCCTGAGATCATGACCTGAGCTGAAGGCAGAGGCTTTAACCCACTGAGCCACCCAGGCGCCCAATTTTTCATCAGTTTAAAGGAGTAACAGTCGTTAGGTAAAATTGAAGTCATCAAAGTGCTTTGGGCTGCAAGTAATAGGAAATTCAGCTCCATCTAGTTTAAGAGATGCCCTGGCCAGTCTGACTGGGGTCCAGAGGTGAGGGGCTGTGCGGCGGACTTTCCTGTAGCTCCTGCTCCATCACTGTGGCTTCTCTGAGTGGTCCCCCACCCCTGGCCTGGGAGTGGCCCGTGGCTTCCACCCACTCATGATGACATCAGGGAGTTTGCCGGCCAGGGCTCATGCTGGGCCCCCGACCAAGAGAGCAAGAGCAGACTGGCATCACCCTAAGAGACAATAGGTGTTCTTGAGATGGAAGAATGGGTAGTGGAAGTTGAGTGAGGAACCAAACAGTGTGTATTAGGAATTTTTTTCCTGGTCTAAGTTTCCCCCTGCTGAATTATTCTTAAACCTTCAATCACTGTGAGCCATGGCTAGCAGATGGCAAAGGCAACGAACAAGTGATGAATTAATCCTTACGGAAAAGTCCAGAAAGGGCCAACCCTTTCACAACATCTCTGTGTGTAGTGAACCCATGAGCTGTGGTTCAGCTATGTGCAAGCACAATGAAGTCGTGTTGTGCAAGTAAATGTGTTCCTAATTTGTGGGCCGGATTTCAATGAAAGAGCATGCCGAGGTCTTCTCCAGCGAGCTGGGTGTCCCGCAGCATCCTGCCATTGACTGGCCACTCACCCGCTCTGCAGACAGCTGTGCCATGGCCAGAGCCAGAGTAGCCCTTTCTGATGGCCCATGCTGTGCGGTGCACAGGGACGGGAGCCCCCCTGCATGGAACTCAGTGATATCCCTTCCCCAAACCCAGCCACGAAGTTCAAAACACCTCCTTTAAATAATTCCCAGATCTGTGTCATCACAGAATGAAGAGAATGCTTCACATGTCAGAACAACTTGACCTTGGAGTTCTAAGTCCCCACCTTCCCTGGAGGAATGGGAGATGGCTTGTCCTCCTGCAGCAGAAGAGGAGGAGACCTATGGCTGTTGCTTAAAGCCCTGTAGCCTAGAACCACCAGGCCTGCCCAAGAGCTAGTAAAATGCTGAACTTACCTCGCAGGGCTCCCATGATACTGGAACTTAGAGTGAGGCCCCAGGCACGGGGCAGTTCTCCAAGCCTGCTGACCCCAGCCTCCCCCTCTCTGAATTACTCAAGGCACAGCCTAAGGTAGGAACACCACCAGCTCTTTGAATGGAGGGCAGTTTGCCCTAAAGAATTGCCAACTTGGTTGGTGAAAAGGCAAAAATGGGAAACTGAGGCAGCACATGTGAGGAGCAAGTGTGAGAACAAAGAGGCCAGGGTGGAATGACTAAAGCCCAAGATGGAAGGACCCCATGAAGGGAGGAACCAGATCTACCAGGAGGTGGGCAGACTGGCTGCCAGTGTTCTTTGCCAGTGTAGGGGTGTAGGGGAGAAATGAGGAGGTGGATTTTGGAACCTCCCTGTGCATTAATCCCAAATTTCTTCTCCAGCCCCTTGACCTTAACTATGCTTTGTTCCATCTCTTGTTATTTCCATCTTTGGGCAATCTTCCCCCCTTAACTGTGGGCTGGACCTACTGAGTCACTTCTTCTAATTAGAATATTATCTTGAAGGTGATAGGTTGTCCAAGACAGTGCCCTCCCTCAAACCTTCCTTCCCTCTCACTTTGGGAGCCCTTCGTCTGTGAGCAGCTAGCTGCTGTGTTGTGAGCAGCCCCATACGGTGGCCCACAGGGCAAAGAACTGGTCAACCAACAACCAGCAAGCACCTGACTCCTGTCGGTGGTCACATGATGGAACGTAGCCATAGATTCTCCAGCCTCAATTGGGCCTGAGAGCCTGTCCCACACCTTGAGGGAAGCCTTCTGAGGCTCTGAGTTGGCCTGCACTTGACTCACAGAAATTCTCAACCAGCAGAAACTGAGTGAGATAATAAGTGTGTGTTGTTTTAAGCCATTACATTTTGGAGTGATTTGTTACACTGCTACTGCTAACTAATATGCTTGGTCTTCTCTGTTCATTCCTCCAACACACGGACATGGAACTTCCACGAAGCTGCATACCTCGTGCTTGTGCTGATATTACAAAGATAATGAGAAGAAGATAAGATCCCCGGGTCCCAGCCCTCGCAGAAAGAGTGTGGCCTGCTGTGGAGAAGGACGTGAGGATGCCCAGGATTGCGCACTTTCCTTCTCAGGATACTGTAAGCCTTTTTATGGATGTTGCTCACATGGGTAGAGCTTTTCCCATCTGCCCCAGCAAGACAGCATCTTGCCTGAAAATGGGCACATATAGTCCTGCATTTCTCCCCCATGGAGAAGTGTGGAGGGCCAAAGACACTGCAGGCTTAGACACATCTTAGGCTGCTGTGATTCAGACGGGTCCCAGCTCTGCTGTAATCTCCTAGAGCAGGCCCAGCTAGCGTCCCTCAAGTGCCCAGCCTGGCCTACAGTACTAGCAGGTATCCAAAGATGGAATTAGAGTTGGCATGTCTAAACCTTGTCTTAGTAGGTCTCTGAAGATCAACATCCAAACTGGGGACTCCTTAGGCATGGGCAAGCCACTGGGGACCCCAGAGAACTTCCCTAGGATCCCCTTCTTACCCTCTGTCTTAGTCTGTTTGCATGGATAGAACCAAATACCACAGATGAAGGGGGCCTTATAAACAACAGACACTTAAATCAAGCAGCTCTGGAGGCTAGAAGTCCTAGACCAGGGGGCCAGCTGAGTCGGCTCCTAGTTCTTGTGTCGGATATCTTCTCCCTATGTCCTCCCATGTTGGAAGTGAAGAGGGAGCTCTTTGGGCTCTCTTTGAGGGCACTAATCCCATTCATGAGGGCTCCCCCGTCATGACCTAATCACCTGCCAAAGGCTGCACCCCCTCACACCATCCCATTGGCAGTTAGGATTTCAATATCTGAGTTTTGGGGGGACACAAACATTCAGTCTGTAGCACTGTCCATTCTAGACCTACTTCCTCTGACAGGAGGGCCCTCACACCAGTCCCACTATGGTGTCAAGACAACTGACATATGCTCTCCTCAGATGGGCAAAGATTATATAGATTCTTTATTTCCCAGAGTTGGGGGCAAGGACAGAATGTCTTACCCATGGGAAGGTGACAGTGAGATGGGTCTGTCCTGAAGATTCTGCTGGGAGCTCTGGTGACCTCGGTTCTCTTCCACTCGGGAGAGTGGTCAGGGCCCGGCCTCCCCATGCAGACTCAACCTGCTTCACTCCCTACAGGTGCCTTCCTGAGGCCTTCCTGGGAAGCACTGAGATTCTTCCCAACTTCGCACAGACAAAAAGGGTGACAGAGACAGACACTGAGTCCTCCCCCTGACCAGAAACCTCCCACAGCTGGTTTCCAGGGAAGCCTGTGGTGTGGGGACTGGCCTGATGGACGATCGTCAGGGTGTCCTCTGGGGGTCAGCCTGGTGGAAGAAAGGGAAAGTGGCGGAGCTGGTCTGGGCAGAGGGAGAAGGTAAGCTGTGATATCGTCTTCCGGCGGTCTGGTGCTGCGGTTGTCCCAAGTTGGGGTGAGGGGACTGAAGTTTATATCCTAAGGAGATCAGTCACTAGACATGGGCTGTCCTTAGAAAAGGCCGTGCCCTTGGACGAGGCGGGTCTCCTCAGCCTCAAGGGCTGGCAGCCCAGGATCATATCCTTCCCTGAGCTGTAGGCCTCGGAGCTCAGCCCTGGAGGTGGAGGGTGGCAAGGGAAGGGAGCCACCTATCTGTGGGGGGCAGGGAAGAAAAGGATGGGAGTGGGCGCTGTCAGGTGGGCTCTCATGGTGAGCCCAGAGCCTCGGGGAGACCAGCTCCGCAGCAGCAGGGCCTGGATCTGACCCATCCCTGGGTGTCCGTGGCCCCTCCACGGAGCTTTGCCTGTCGCTGGTGCTCAGCAAAGCCGCTGGTGTTTGTCTTTGCCTCCTCGTTTTCTTGCCACTTTCCGTGTACTTTGGGAATGACCCCCTGTAAGGATCGTCCCTGGAGGGTGCCTGGAGACCCTTCATTTAAGGGCACCCACTTCCTGAGGCTCCACACCAGCCGCCTCTAGCTCCTCTCTGGAAAGAGTTAGGGCCCTCCCAACTCTGTGGCACCCGCCGGAGCTTCCCCCTTACCCCCCCCCCCCCCCGCCTGCTGCATCAGTGATGCACACATGCCACAGTAATGCTGTGCAACACATCGCCCCAAAACTCAGTGGCCTGAAGCAATAACCATCTGTGTGTCACACAAGTGTGCAGGCTGGTGGGGAAGCAGAATGGGCAAGCTCCGCTCCGCCAGCACTTTCCAAGCCTCCACCGGCATCGCACTTGCTAACAGCCCACTGGGCAAAGCCTGGTCACGTGACCGGGGTCAAAGAGGGAGGGCCCGACGGGGGCGGAGCTTGCCCGGGGGCGAGTCTGGGAGGTGTGTCCAGCGTAGGCAAGGGCCTCCTCTAGACGGATGATGGATGCTTGGGTGTGAGGCCGTGCAGGATGTGGGAGTACACCAGACTGGCCCGGACAACCCTGACACCCTGTCAGCTTCCTGTGACATCCCCACTTACTGTCCCTGGAGCCTCTGCACGTTTCTTCATCTAGGACTTCTCCTTCCCTTTGTGCTGGCGTGAATGTATCTCCACACAAGGTACCTCCGGAGAGGATTCAGAACGTGGAGCCAACACAGGGACTCGGGGCATTCAAGTCCTCCGGGATTACCAATGGATGGCCCGATTCGCGCGGGTGTGCTGGGCATTAACTGGGGGTGGAAGGAATCTTCATTTTAGCTTCTGTTGACCAGTTTACCCTGAGCTCCAGGCTTCCTCATGCCAGGCTGGAGGAAATGGGACTGTAGTCATCCTTGGCCTTCTTCCTCAAGAGGAGCAGGGGTCCCAAGCTCTCTGTCATTGGTCTGCCCCCGGGGTTAGCGAGATCCTGGCCCGAGCCTGTCCTTCTTTTTGTGTCTGCGTTGCAGGAGCATGAGAATCTGGACAAGGAGTTCTGGAAGCCTTACCCCTCCAAGTATAGCTGGTAGAGCTCAGATGTCCACTGCCTGAGTCCTTCAGACCACATCTCCCCAGGGAAGAAAGCAAATTAGCATCACAAAAAATACAGAGAATGAAACTCAGCTGAGTCTCTGTTCCTATAAGTAATAATCACTAAATTCAATTGCCTACTTACTATATTTCTAGCATTGTTCTAAGTTTCTTACAAAAAATTAATTTAATTGGTTGTCCCAACTAACTTTATGAGGCCAGAATTACTCCCATTTTACAGGTAAGGGAACTGAGGCACAGTGATACAAGTAACTTTTCCAAGGTCAAATAGCTAACAAGAATCAGAGCTAGGATTTGAATCCAGGTAGCATGTAACACTTGACCTACTGTCTGGCCTCTCTGAAGAGACACGGAACCTGTGATGGGATTGCCGAGTGGTGCATCCGGGCTTCCTCCCTATGAGCAGAACGCTCTCACCAGGGACTGGAGGCTGGCCTTGTGACATCCAAGTGCCTTCACTCTCTTCTCTGATCTCAGAGCCCATTGTCCTCAGTCTTTCTACTGACGGTCTACACAGAGGCCAAAGAGGAGCATTTGGAAAGAGATCCAGGATGGTCAAAGCCAGGGCCAAAGGTAACTTTGACACATCTGATAATTCAGGCAAATCAGCCCATGGTGTCAATGTACAACAGGGATCCCCGAGTCACCCAGATGACTCAGAGAAGATATGTTTGCCAGAAAGTGAGCTTCTGTGTGTATGTGTGTTAGGGTTGGGGGTGGGAGTGCCGTAAGGAGGCCCCCAGCCCTTGCTCACCTACGTTCAAAGGAACCTGCCTCCAAGAGATACCAAAGCACAAGAAAGTCTGTTCTCACATAAGGAGATGTCATTATTAGGGTGGGCATCAGGACTGGCTTAATCCAGGGCCTCTGGCCCTATAGCTCAGTGATTTTCTCTGCTCTCCCTCCCAAACTGTATGGGCTTTATTCTCAGCCTGGCTTCCTTCATGGTGGTAAAATGGAGGTAACGGTCTCAACACCTCACACCCACATGCCCAGATAGCCAGAGGAAGGAAAGGTGTTTCTTTCCCTGACTGCTGTTAGGAGGGAAGAACTGTTTTCACATCTTACTGTCTGCACCTGGGCCACACATCCTCCCGCAGCCTTTCCAGGACCAGTTCTGGGGCCCAGGGCAAAGCTGTGTGCTGATTGGCTGAGGTGTGGATCCCTCAAGCAATCATGGTGCCCAAGACAATGGGCTGCCACTGGGGCCAGTCTGAGCAATGGTAGGGATGCTTGGGACAGGCCTGGGGACGGGGGAGGGGAGAGACAGAAGCTGGTGGGCAAGAGGCAAGGGACCCCAAGTCTACAAAAAGAGGAGATTGGTCAAAAAGGAGGCTCACCCCAGATTGGGGGAACGCAACTTGCTTTTTATTTCTTTATGTGATATTATCATTATCACTAAAATGATCGTGTTGTGACTTGGAAGGA
Source organism: Spilogale gracilis (assembly GCA_004023965.1). Taxonomy (NCBI): domain Eukaryota; kingdom Metazoa; phylum Chordata; class Mammalia; order Carnivora; family Mephitidae; genus Spilogale; species Spilogale gracilis. Next base: position 36,194 of record PITA01011584.1, on the reverse strand, counting down.
GCCACAGGGCAACGTGGCCAGCCTCCCAGCCTCAGAGTCAGCAAATGCTGGCCCTTCTGAGAGGTGCAGGAGGCAGTCAGCAGCTCAGGAGAACCACACACAAAAACGGATTGATGGGCTCCATCTCAGCAAAGCCACGTAAGTGAAAGAAATGGTCGGAGAGTGATACTTACCCACAGTGCCAACAAAACCATACCGTATTGCACGTGGCACTTTGGTGTTGGTAAACACAGGACGAAGCAGCAGAGAAACTCCAGACCTCATTCACAAGACAGGCTGCCCCCTGAAAGGGGCCAGAGTCTTGGGAGGGCACGGTATTCATACTGCCACTAATATTTTATTCTTTCCAAGTCATTCTTGGGGTTGGCGGGAGAGGAGGCCTGGCGGCACAGAGAGATGTAATTTGCTGTCGGGCCTTGTTTGGGGTTTCAAGGCAGCCAAGTAACTTGTGCCAGCAGTGAGAAGTGTGTCAGGCTAAGTGTCTCCGAGGGAGGGAAGGCAGCCCCGGGCTTGATGGGAGTACGGAGTGGAGGCAGACGGGGCCGTATCGCAGGCCACGCACGTCTGCTTTAGGGGGGCTTTGCATGTAACCACAGGCCAATCAGCCTGACCTGAGGCTCTGCTGGAAGATATTCGAGAAAAATGGAACAATAAAACCATTGTTGCTTAATAAAAGCGGGTTCCCAGGGCACCCTGGGACCCACGTGTCTGGAATGAATCTTGAAGGCACATGGAGACCTGGTTGGGTCCTGGGGAACAGACATCAAAGGGTCCCTCTGAGGCCCCACCGGTCTGTGGTCGGAAGCTTCCTGCTCCCTAGCTGCTCAGCCCTGGCTCTCACGCCACTGCCGGTTCCAGCCAGGCAGGGGATCTGCACAGGATGGACGTCCATACACACTTGTTGACCACCTAAGGGGAAAGCCGAGGTGTGTGACATGGGACAGGATGGGGAGGCCCCACACAGCATGACTGGGTGACAGGAAAGAGCTGGCATGGTCTGTGCTCCACCCACCCAATCCTGGTGCCTCCAACTGTGTGTGTGTTTATCCATCTGGTCCCAGCTGTCCACCTGGATGGACTGCAAGCTTCCTCAGAGCGACACACAGCACCGTGCTTGATGAAGGTGGGGACATGGCCAATTTGAAGCTGGGAGATGAGCCTATGGAACCATCCAGCTCCCTAGGACTCATGTTTTTTGGAGGATCTACTCTTTTCCTCTTTCTTGTCTGCGGAAAGATCACTGAGTCTGTTCTATCTCTCATTTGGAAGGAGTCTTTATTCGTAAGATGGAACCCTGGCACACCCGAGCCACGGCATGGCGGTTGGCAGGGAGCCTGGGGGGAACTGATAGGGCCCTGCAGGACACCTGGAAGGCTTCCATGGCTTTCAGAGCAAGGATGGAAATTCTTGTCACAAACCTCTGGCCCTGTGAGGCCCACTGAATGTCTCCAGGCAAAGCAAATGCTTTTTGACTGAGACATTTTCAGGGGCAAGGGTTATTTTTCAGAGCAAGATGTCATGCCGCTATTTGAGCCCTGCAAGCATCATGTAGCCCAGGAAGGCATGTTGCTCAGTCTGACGGTATTCTAGCTAGCTTCTCTCACTTCCTAGTAATGGCAATGGGTGTCCTTTGTCCCTTGACCGTGTCATGACCACTTCCTCCAGCCACAGCCTACCCAGATGCCCAGCGGGCCTTGGCTGGAAATGGCAATGTTTGCCAAAGAACAGTGAAGAAGGTTCTTGGGGCCTCTCCTCCCTTCCCCTGGGCCCAGTCCACGCTCTTGCTCTGTAGGAGCGTGATGCTGTGGGACAGTGGGAGATGGTCAGCCAGAAGCCCGAGCCCATGGCTGGGCATGGCGGGCATCATTTCATTTCATATTACTTATGTTCTCATTCATTTCCTTCATTCACTCATTCACTCTAGAAGACAACTTGCTTGGGCTTTGCCATTAGCCAGGGTGGTAGGGGTCCCTAGAGGAGCGGCAGTTGGGCTTCCCTCTGTCATGGCCAGAAGCTGCCCCTCCCCTTCTCCGCCATCTGGGTCTTGAAAGAAGGAGGTAGGGACCCCAGAGACTCACAGGGGACCCTTTTCCTCCCCAAGTAAACTGCTTTCTCCAATCCAGCAGCACAGCGCAGTATTGAGGGGACTTCATGAGGCCCATAGGATAGAAACGTGTCCTTATTGAGCTTGGTGTAGGGAAGTTCCTGGGGAGGATTGCTATGGCCAGCACCCCCAGATTCCCTAGCTTAGTCGCCATGTTGCAATGTCCCGGCCAGGAGCACAGAATGGATTTAAACGGGTCACATTTATCCTTATCTGATGATAAATGCTGTCACATTCCTCTCTCCATTTCCCTTTTCTACTGAGGTCTTTTCACTGCAAGGGTTATACAGGAGTATATTACAAAGTTCTCAAAGGTATGGGTCATGTTCCCTATGTACGAGTCTCTGCGGGGCTGAGCATAGTCTCTTGAATATCACAACTACTCAATAAATATTTCTGCAGCGATAGGACCCTGCACAGAAAGGACTCCGTGGGAGGAATGGAATGCTCCTATGAAAAGAAGGAAGTGATCTATAGCCTTAGAGAGCTATGAATAAAATGGTATGAGTCAGGGAAGGCAGAGCTCACTGCTGACCAGTAGTGGTGAGCAGGGACGCTTGCCCTGAGGAGGGGGGCATGAAAAAGTCCTAAGACCCAGGGAGCAGAGTAAGCAGAGGGTGGCAGGGTGTGTCCCAGGGCTCAGGGTGGACTCTACACTGTCACTGTCACCAGTTCGGTTAAGGAACATCCTTACCTTGGGGTGTGGGCCCTAACCAAGCCAGGGGGGGAGGCCTGACCTCATCCTCCTGCATCCCACACAGAGCAGGGCAGGGCCTGGCAGGAGGATGTGCTAGTGGAAGCTCCCTCCTCCTGTTACTCTCCCTTTTTATAGGGCCCATGTGAGCCTGGTTATAGGGGGAATGCCCAGGCCGCTTGGTGCCAGGAAGTCTGGTTTGTAGTGCCAGCTGTTGGTAGGAGTAGGCTGGGCGCGCCAGCTGCTTGGCAACTGGGCCCCGGGAAGGTGCAGAGAAACCACCTGTCTCCGGGGAAGGTCTGAGTCCTGGGAGGCAGCCCCTCTTGTTGGGAGAAGGGGGCCCAGGGCCTGGCTGGCTCCAGGCCCAAGCAGCACAACAGGAGAGCTTGTGGACTATCCTGCCCTTTCACTGTAAAGACACAGTGAGGTAATCAGCTGCTCACATGCAGACAGAGTAATTTTGAATTTGAGAAAATAGGAGGATAAGAAGGTATTCTGCATAAGAAATTCAGGAAAACAAGGAACAGAAAAACAAGTTGATACAAGAATGACTTAGCATTAGGAGAAGTAATCACAGGCCAGACGTGTGTAGGTAACAGAGTGGCAAGGACAGTCTGAAGTCCTGTAGGACAGGGGATGTTCGCTGCTGTGAAGCTCTCCAGCCTCCTTTGCCACCCACCAGTGCCCAGTGCCTTCCGTCCACAGGACAACGGAAGGCACTCTGCCAGATGTCCTACTGCTCGCGCCCCCGTCGCCACGCACTGAGTGGAGAGCCAGAGCAGGGTTTCCTGGAGTGATGGGGGGTGCTCGGGAGGGATGGGGATGCGGACGGACCTGGATTTGAGGAATCCTGAGGGGCGAGAGCTGTCTAGCTGGTAACTTTCTGGACTCGGGAAGTTACTCTGAGGGAGGGGTCAAGAGTGATTCTTGTCTGAGGCCAGCAGGGGCTCCCTGGTGACAAGGGCATGGATAGGAAGTTTGGGATGGGGGCTAGAGCCTGGTGCGTTGGACTTTCCCCTTTGTTTCCTAACGCTTCGCTAAAAGGATAATTTACATACCATAAAACTCGCCTGTTTTCAGGTGTAGAAGTCAATGATTATTGGTGCCTTTACAGAGTCACTTAGCCATCACCACAACCTTGTTTTAACAGCCCTGGAGCTTTCCTGAGACCCTAGAGCCCGCCAGGCCTGGGGGCGTGACCAAACCTGCCTGGGGGCGTGGCCGGCCTAGGCCTCGGGGCGTGGTCAGGTCTGCCTTGGAGGCGCAGCCAACCCAGGCCCGGTGACCAGGTTAGGCCCGCCTCGGGGGTGTGGTCGGCCCTGCTTCAGGGGCGTGGCTGGCCTCGGCCTCAAGGCGTGGTCAGGTCAGGCCTCAGGGACCTGGTAGCTCGCGGAAGCGAAGCGGAAGCAGAGTTGAGGGGGCCCTTTGTTTAACCCGAAGGTGGTAGCTCTCGCCAGGGGCAGATGCAGAATGGTCCAGACAGAGTACTGAGCAGACTCTTAGTTCAGGGCCTTGGGGACTGTGTTGACTTAGCGAGTGGAAGAAGGAGGAGAGCCAAAGATAGAGAGAGGTAGGAGGAGCCTGTAGGGCCAGAGACGGAGGGTGAAGACCACGGGTGATGCAGAAGGAGGACCAGAGGGCTGGGTGACCGCAGTGCGGGAGGTGGGCGGCCAGTGCCCCCCCCCCCCCCCCCGAGAGCAGAGTGAGACGCTGATGGTGATGGAGCAGGAGCCGGAAGATTTCATAGAGACCTGGGTACCTGGGTCTCCGTCACCCCGCCCTTGTCACCAATCCTGGCAGGGTTCCCTCCTCCGGTCCGCTCCCCTCCACCCATTTCAGTCGTCTTCAACCAGCTTCATCCTCACCACCGACACCCTTTCCGACCCCTCACCCGCAGGGGCCCGCCCCATTCCCCTGGGCCTCCTCCAGTCCATTGCCCACCGTGTGCATTGAGAAGTGTGATGAGAAGTCCATCTGCCCCAACCGCTGCTTCATGGCTTCTCACGGTCCCCGGGAGAAAACTTCAATTGCAGCAGTAGGGCTGCTGCCAGACCCTGGCGGTCCTGCCCCTCCTGGGCGCCGGCCTCTCTGCCTACCTGCCCAGTCTGCTCACTGCACTCCGGTTGCCGGTCTTCCCTCGGTCCCTTCGGGAGCAAGCCAGCCGCTTCCCCACCATGCTGTTCCTCTGACTGGAACCTTCTTCAGTCTGCTCTTCCCATGACTGGGTTCTTCCCATCTTTCAGACTCCCTGGCAGCAACTGGTCCATATAGCCCCTTTCCTGGTTACTTCTGTGTGCCTTCCTGGGGAGGTGTCCCACCCCTCGTGCCCCTCTTGCCAAACATACCCCATTGAGATATATTTTTGTTTTCCTGTCTATTTTCTTTCACTAAACCATCAGCTCCCTGGAGACAGGTCCCAACTCTAGACTGTTCACTCTTGAATCCCCAGAGCCTAGCACCGTGCCTGCTACTTTGAAGTGTGTCCTGAGATTGAATGAAAGGACAGAGAAAGTTTAACTTTATCTCACAGCTTTCCTTGGCACTGCTTTCCTGTTATGACAAACGTGGGCCAAAATATTCACCCTCCCAGTCTCTCAGGACCGCTAGGAGACAGAGAAGGTTTTTTGCAGTATGGTTACGTGGCTCTGGCTGGTTTTTTAGGGTGCTGGAAAGCCTTGGCTTTCTTCTGATCTTGAGACCCTTTGTCCTCGAAGACTTGGTCCTGTATAGCTCCCCCCACCACAGGGGGTCTGAAACCCAAAGGTGGTGCTGTCCCCCAGGCTGTATCTCCTGGGGGCACAGCCTTTGAAGCTACCCGAAGCCATTTCCAGCCCTGCCTGTGGGCTTCTTTTCCAGAACCCCAAACAACTCTCTTCTTGACTCTTTAGTGTGGCTTTATGGGGGGTTGGATTTTCTCACTTCTGATGTGTGGAAAGGGAATCAAATTTCTCTCCTCACCCTGCTACTTTCTGCTCCCTCTGTGGATTCTGGGACATGTTGCCAATTCATAAATGATGTTTTAGTTCTTCCTTTGTTGTTGTTTTGGAGCTGTGGAGCCTGTGTTCTTAACACCAGGTGCTGAAAAATTAAACTTATCATCAGTTGCCATCATCAAAGCAAGGTGGGGTAGGATGGTTTCAACTAGTCCCAAGTTTCCTGAAGGAATTTGGCCTCTTGTCAATTCTTCTCTCCTGGGGCTGACGTTACTGGTCGAACAACGTTCTCTTCAGCGGCCCAGCACAGTCTGGGATTACTCGATTAAAAAGCCAGGCATGGTCTCAGTGCTAAGCACAAGAAAGGAACCATTTCTTTCACTGATAATACTTTTTTTTTTTGCAATTGGACTGTGGGACTCTAAGAATAGTATATTTTTTTCTGGAAGCTGAGTTTTAACAACCTAGAAAGCTTAATTAAGCTTTCCTGCTGCACTTTTATTTAATTGAGTTAGTAGCAGAAGAGTATTTTTAGAAGTGAAGTGATTGTTTTGTGTAATAGACACACATCTGAATATTCTTAAGCCTCTATCTGGGACAAAACATAACTGAAGAGTTGACTTCACAAGTCTAAAAGTATGACCAGTGGTTTTTATACACGTCATCATTGTCATATCTATTTATTCCATTCATTCATTATTTATACCCTGCATTCTTTCTTCCTAAGTAAGACGGGGTGGGGTTGAGAGAATTTTTTTTAAAGGCTTTACAAACTTGACCACCATTGAATGTTTTGTTTATTTGTTTGTTTGTTTTTGTTTTTATTTTTTTTCAATTCCCTCGGTGTTTGCTGGTCTGGGTGAGCTCCCTTCGTAGCCTCGGTCTCTTTTTTTTTTTTTTTTCTTTTATTGAGGGGAACCAGGATATCACTTAGAGGTGAATGCTTTGTATGTTACTTCGAATAGTAAAAATAACATTAAGAATTGGTCTGAGGGGGCTGCCGGTTAAAAAGAAAGCAGCCATTTAACTGAAACCGGGAAGCGTGCAGTGTCCGGGCAGACTGGCACATTCTCAGACGAAGGCTCTGGCTAGAGGGGATCTTTCAGACGCTCGTGAAAAACGGGACATAAAAGTGGCCCCAAATAAATTTTCAGATCTGTCTCAAAGGCTCCTGGATCCAAGTAGAATAAAGGTGATTTTAGTATTGATAATGCAGAAAATGCAGTTCACAAATTGTGACCTCTATGAGTGCTGGTTAGGATGGCTGAAATACTTCATCTAGATGGAAATCATCTAACAGAAACAGAGTAACAGATCTGAAGTGGACGTGATCCGTGTTGGCATAAGTCACTTCGGAGTTTGGCAAAAGGGCTGAGAAGAACCTGTGAGAAACCAGAGGGTGGAGTGGGGCGGGGCGGGAGCGATGAAGTCTATTGAGGGAATTCTCTGCATTCTCTGAAATAGAGTCTGCCGGTTCATATCCACCCGGGAGATCCACGCGAAGATACGGGACTGGGCAGGACTGTCCCAACGGAGGGTGGCATGTGAAGACAGCTCCTTGAGGTGGCCACAGGGCACAGGCAAAACTCAAGTCATTTCTTGTTCTTTTTGATATTTGTGGTATCACATGTTGCTGCTCCTGAAAGCCACATTTCCACACTTGTCTTTATTTTTTTTAATTTTATTTATTTATTTGCCAGAGAGAGAGAAAGAGAGGGGGAAAAAAAGCAGGGGAGAGGGAGGCAGAGGGAGAAGCAGGCTCCTTACTGAGCCAGGAGCCCAACTCGGGGCTGGATCCCAGGACCCTGGGATCATGATCATGCACTATTTCTTCTGAAATCATAGATCTCATTCAATTAGGGCTTGTTGCACGAACTGCAAAAACTCCGGGGCTTCTCATCTTCAGATATGCCCCTGGCCTAGCCTCCTGCAGGGTACATGGAGAGGTGCTCCCTTTCCAAGGTAAATTACAAACCCAGGTGACTCAGGAGAGCTGCCAGCACCGCCAGAGCCAGGAAGACATCCTCGAGGCCCCCCTCTGCCCCCACCCCTCCGGTAAGCCTCCTCAGCCTCAGGGAGGGGAGCATCTAGCCCCAGCAATCGCACAGAGGAGAATACTGGCGGCATTAAATGCAATTTCCTTCCTTACATTTGGACTCTATTTCACTAATGGAGGTACATATTGTTAAAGCAGAAAAAGGATGAGAAGAGGGGCGCCTGGGTGGCTCAGTCAGTTGTGTCAGACTCTTGGTTTCACCTTAGGTCATGATCTCAGGGTGCTGAGATCCAGCTCCTAGTGGGGCTCTATGCCCAGTGGGGAGTCTGCTTGAGATTCTTTCCTCCCCCCTCTCCCTCTTCTCTGCTCCTAGCCCAGCTCCCCCCACTGCCACGCACGCTCTCTCTCTAAAATAAACAAATAAAATCCTTAAAAAATAAGAGAGCATGAGAAGAAAACATAGGTATTGGCAAATGATGCCCATATGTCCACTTTTTGTTGTAAGTAATGCCTTCTTCCCCACACGGTGGTATTTTTTTGTCATTCCCTCCCCCTTTCTTTTCTCCTTACTCCAATCTCTTTGCTCTTCGCACTTCCTAAGTCTCCAGAAGTCCTGTCACTGGGACGTGAGCCAGGAAAACTCCCCTAAAGGGTGCAGTTTTGCTCCTGTGGGGCCGACGCACGCCCCTCCTGCTGCTACCGGGTCTTTCGATGCCATTTTCTCATTGCCACGAATGCGGCTCTGTCTGCGAGCTGCGGGTTTGAAAGCCGGGGTCTGGATCTTCTTACTGTTGCAGTGACCCCACATTACTAGGCTCACTAACCAGCTCGTTTTTTTGTTGTTGTTCCAAACAAAATACACTCCACTGGCAATGTTTGGAAGAAACCTCTTTATTGAAACCTTTAAGTGGCCATGGCATATCAGTGACACAAAGAAAAGCACACATTGAATTAAAAGCTGTTTCAGGTCTCTGGTCCCAGAGAATGTGACATTAAATAAAAGGGTGAAGTTTTCTGAGATCGCTCTGGTGGCAAAGCGTTAAACTGATAATGTGTGTTTACAAGACTCGAAGCAATCGAATGCTGGCTTAGAGAAGCATCACTCTCCGAATGCTTTCCCGGATGAGTTGGTTGTTAAGAAACTGAAAAAAAATATGCTTTGCAACTACAATAGAGACAAAAATATATTTCTTATTTTTTAAAGATTTTATTTATTTACTTGACAGAGAGAGAGAGAGAGAGAGAGAGAGAGAGAGAGAGAGATCACAAGTAGGCAGAGAGGCAGGCAGAGAGAGTGGAGGAAGCAGGCTCCCTGCTGAGCAGAAAGCCCGATGCAGGCCTTGATCCCAGGACCCTGAGATCATGACCTGAGACGAAGGCAGAGGCTTTAACCCACTGAGCCACCCAGGCTCCCAAGACAAAAATATATTTCTGTCTCACACTGCATTAAATGTGTATATTACGTGACACGGTTTGGTAGAAATGAGATATAATACAATCAGTGATTATATGTAAGGGTATTTATCAATGTGGGTTTTCACAATATATTAGGTGAAGAAAGCAAGTTATAAAATAGTGTATATACTAAGATACCATTTAAGTAAGCCCACATGTGTATAGGTGGGATTCATAGACAATTCTGAGTAAAAAGATAGGCAAATCCAAACCCAAATATTGGCAGGGGTGAGAGGGTTACTAGGATGGGGCGCTTGTTCTTCATGCTTTTCTCTAGACTGTCGTGTTGCATTTGTAATCAGAAAAAGACTAATATGAATTATAAACTATAAAAAAATTACACAGATAGAGGATTCTCTCAGGAAGACTGAGCTGAGGGGTATTCCTTTGGTAAATAAGAAAGAGAAGGTGTTTTCCTTGTAGCAGCATCTATGGAGTGCTCTTATGCATGATTGAATTATATACTCGATGTACAGGACCCATCAGTAATAGCTCAAAAGACAATTTATCTGGATTATTTCAAATACTAAAATCATACTAACAATATTATAACTGGATTTTCTGTTTTTTTTTCCTCTGCCAGTCCAATCAAGTAAAAATAAAGAATAAATGCCCCCAAAGAACAAGATATAACTCTTACATGGCATTTAAAACTCCCTATATTTTATTTAAAATCTAGACATAGTTTTGGTTGACTAAATTAGACTGTATATCCTCAAAAAGGGGGTAGTGATTTGGCCAATAAATCTAACAGTGACTTTTATCAGTTTCAGAGAATTATGAACAGCCTTGGCTTAGGGTATATTTGGAATAACTGATAAAATGAAAAATATTTAATAACTATGCTTAAAAGAGAAGACCTCGGGAAAGAGTACCTCCCTGTACATTTTTGTTCAAGGTAAAGAATGGTACCAAGACAGCCTTACAAACCAGGGAAAAAGCAAATAAGACTTCCTAGTACTTTACAGAATTTTCCACGTGATTGCATTTTCAAGCACATTAATTTCATGGTAACTTGCTTGCACTGGGCTTTGGTCTGAGGGGTCTGTGCTGGGTTGGTGGTTGATCAATGAATTAAGTGAGCTGGAAGCCTTACCAGCCGGAATTTTCTAATTACTTGCAGCACTGGGCTGAAGGGGTGTTAAGAGGTGAGGACAGACTCTGAAATGATACGTTGTTAACGCTGAGTTTCCATCCCTTTCCCAGTCATGGTGACTATAGCTCCCATTCATGGCTTCTGGAAGGATTGCTGGTCTCTCCAAAAATAGTTTATTAACAGATATGCAAAGTTGCATCACTGTCTTTGATTTTAAAATCAAGATATAATTCAGGGTGCCTGGGTGGTTCAGTGGTTTAAGTGTCAGGACTCTTAATTTCTTTCTTTTTTTTTTTTTTTAAGATTTTATTTATTTGACAGTGAGAAGCACAGCTAGAGCGGGAACACAAGCAGGGGGAGTGAGAGAGGGAGAAGCAGGCTTTCCGCCAAGCAGGGAGCCCGATGTGGGGCTCAATCCTGGGTCTCCGGGATCATGACCTGAGCCAAAGGCAGTCGCTTAGCCAACTGAGCCACCCAGGCGCCCCAGGACTCTTAATTTCTGCTCAAGTCATGGTCTCAGTGTTGTAAGATGAAGGCTGAGTTGGGCTCCGTGCTGGGCGTGGAGTTTGCTTAAGGGTCTCCCTCTCCCTCTGCCCCTCCATCCTCCCCCCCTTGAGCACCCACAGGCATACTCTTTGAAAATAGATCCATAAATAAAATGAAATTGAAATGTAATTCACATAAAGAATTCACCACTTTAAAGTGTGAGACTCGGTGGCTTTTGGTATATTCACAAAGTTGTGACTTGACTCCAGATCGGTTTCATCACCCACAAAGAAAGTCCACTCCCGTGAGCGGTCAGCACCTGTTTGCCTCTCTCCCACCGCCTGGAAACTCTTCATCTACTTTGTTTCTATGAATGTGCCTATTCTGAGTATTTCATATAAATGGAAACATACAATAAATATGTGGTCTTTTGTGTCTGGATTTTGTCCTGTTTTCAACTTCATTCCTGTTCGTGGCTGGTAGTATTTCCTCATATTGATAGACCACGCGGTATTCATCCATTCATTCATCGATGGGCATTTGAATTCTTTCTCCTTTTTGCCTCTTGTGTCTATAAACGTCTATGTACAAGTTTTTGTGTGGACGGATGTTTTCCATAGCTTAGGTACCTAGACGTGGAATTGCTGGGTCACAGATAATTGTGTGTTTAACCTTTTGAGGAACTGACCATCTGTTTTCCAAAAAACTGAGTCAGCATTGTACAGTTGATATCTCCTCCAGCAATTAGGTTTCAGTTACTCTATGTCCTTGGCAACCCTTGCTATTGGCCATATTTTTGTTCATAGTCATCCTAGTGGGTGTGAAGTGGTATCTCATTGTCATTTTGACTTGCATGTTCCTAATGACTAACGATGTTGAGCATCCTTTCATTAGCTTATGGGACATTTCGGTATCTTTTTTGAAGAAATGCTTATTCTAATCCTTTACCTAGTTTGTATTTGGAGTTCTTTTTATTGTTGAGTTGTTAGACTTCTTTATATACTAGGCCTTTGCCAGAAATATGGTTTGAAATAATAGTTCCCATTCCGTGGGGTTTTCTCATCCTCTTAATAGTGTCCTTTGAGTAACAAAAGTTATTAATCTTGATGAAGTATAATTTATTCATTTTTTTCTTTGGTTGCTTATGCTTTTGGTGTCATATCTAAGAAATCTGCTTAGTGTAACATCGTGGAGATTTATACTTATGTTTTCTTCTAACAGTTTTTTATTTTATTTATTACATTTAGGTTTGTAATCACTTTGAGTTAATTTTTGCAGGTGGTATGAAGTAATGGTCCAGTTTAATTCTTTTGCATGTGGATATCCAGTTGTTCTAGTATCATTTGTTAAAAAGATTATTCGTTCCCTCATTGAGGTGTCTTGACACTCTTGTCAAAAATAAACTATAAATGTTAAATATCTTAACAAATTTGTTAAAATAAAAAAATTGTCAAATAGCGAATGCTCTTTCTGCATCTACTGAGATAATGTTGTTTTTGTCCTTCATTCTAATGCAGTATTACACATTATTTTTTGTAAGAGTTTGTGAATAAGTAGTGTTAATTATTCTTCAAATGTTTTATAGAACTCACCAGTGAAGATATATTCATTCTCAAACCTTTCTTTTTGAGAACCTTTTGATTATTAATTATATCTCTTTTTTTGATCTATTTAATTTTTTTTTCTTCTTGAGTCAGTTTGGTGGTTTGTGTCTTTTTATAAATTTCTTTATTTCATCTAAGTGTGCTAAGTTGTTGGCATACAAATTCCCTTAGAATGCTTTTATTTGTAAGGGATTGGTAGTAACCTTTCAGTCCTAATTTTAGTGATTTGAGTCTTTATTTTTTTTTCTAGTCTAGCTAAAGGCATTTTTTTTTTTTAAGATTTTATTTGTTTGTTTGTTTCGAGGGCGCAAGCACAAGTGGAGGAAAGGGTAGAGGAAGACGGAGAGGGAGAATCTCAAGGAGATTCCCAGCCAAGTGCAGAACCTGATGTGGGGCTTGATCTCCTGACCCTGAGATCATGACCTGAATGGAAATCAAGAGTCAGATGCTTAACCGACTGAGCCACCCAGGCACCCTTAAGGGCATTTTTACTTTGTAGATTTTTTTCTAAGGACCAACTTTTGTTCTTTTCTTTATTTTATTGAAGTTTTAGTTTTAATTTTCTTTGTTATTTTTCCTCTTTATATTGTTTATTTTGACTAACGTCTGTATTATTTCTTTATTCTGCTTCCTTTAGGTTTTGTTTGCTATTTTTTTCTAGTTTCTTGATGTTGCAGCTTAGGTTATTCTTCTAAGACCTTTGTTTTGTAAACATAAGCATTTATAGCTATATTATATCTTTTAAGTATGGCTCTAACTGGATCCCATATATTTTGATATGTTGTATTTTTATTTTCATTAATCTTAAGGAATTTTCTAATTTCCTTTGTGATTTCTTCTTTGTTCCATTGGTTAAATTAGGAATGCATTACTTAACATTCACATATTTGTGAATTTCCCAAATTTCTTTCTTCTACTTATTTCTAATTCCATTCCATTGTGGTCAGAGAACATACTTAGTATAATTTGAAATCCTAATAAAAATATGAATTCTTGTTTAATGACCTAACAATGATTTACAATGATTAACAATGAAAGATAATGATTTGTCTTCAAGTCTATTTTGTTTGATATTAATATACCCACTCCAGCTTCTAGCTTTCATGGTAAATCTTTTTGCCACCCTTTTATTTTCAATCTAGTTGTGTCATTGACCAAAGCATGTCTCCTATAGGCAGCATTTAATTGGGTCGTGATTTTTATGCTTTCTGCCATCTTTGCTTTTTAACTGGGGTGCTTAATCCATTTACATTTCATGGAACTACTGATAAGGTAGGATTTAGTCTACCACTTTGCTATTTGTTTTTCTATATCGTGTCTTATGTCTTTTTGTTCTTTATTCAACCATTACTTCCATGCTTTCTATTGTGTTTGTTGATATTTTCTAGTTTATCTTAATTTTAACTCCATTGTTATATCTTTTGCTATATTTTCTTTAGTTATTTTCTCAGTAGTTTCTCTGAGTATTAACTAACATCTTAATGTGTAACAATCTAGTTTGGATTAATATCAACTTAATTTCAGTAGTAAACAAAAATTTTGTTCTCATACAGGTTTGTAGCCTTCTCTTTCCTTTGTACTGGTATTGTCATACAAATTTTGTGTTTTTTCACTTTGTGCCCATCAACAGATCTATCTATCTATTATGTATGTATGTATGTATGTATCTATCTATCTATCTATCATCTATATTGGCAGTTATCTTAAATCAGAGAAAAAGGTTACACACTCAAAATGCATTTCTGCTGTATTTTATGTTTACCTATGTAGTTACCTTTATTTAGTGCTCCTTATTACTTCATGTGGATTTGAGTTATTGTCTATTATCCTTTCATTTCAGCTGGAAGGGCTCTATCTATTGTTTTTCTGTAAGGCAGGCTTGCTAATGATGAATTCTGGTTTTGTTTATCTGAAAATATCCTAATTTCTTCCTAATTTTTGAAAGATAACAATTTGTTGGATATAGCATTGTTTGATAGTCATGAACTTTAGTACTTTGAGTATGTCATCCCACTGCCTTCTGCCTTCTGATTTCTGATGAGAATCCCCTGGACTTGAATAGCTTCTCTCTTGCTGCTTTTAAGATTCTCTCCTTATCTTTATCTTTTGACAGTATGATTATGTGTCCAGGTATGGATCTCTTGAGTTTATCCTACTTGGGATTCACTGAGTTTCTTGGGTATGTAAAGTAATGTTTTTCACTAAATTTTGAAGTCTTTAGTCATTATTTTTTCAAATATTCTATATCTTTCTCTTCTCCCTTAATGGGACTCCCATTACACATGTTGGTACATTTGATGATATTTCATAGGCCTATAGAGCTCTATTCATTTTTCTTCATTCTTGTATTTATTTTTTAAAAGATTTTTTTTACTTTTGAGAGAAAGTGCACTCGCAAGAGAGAGAGAGAGAGAGAACGCACATTGCGGGGTGGAGGGTCAAAGGGAGAAGCAGGGAGTCTGACAGGGGACTTGACCCTGGAACTCTGGGATCATGACCTGAGCCAAAGGCAGTTGTTTAACCAACTGAGCGACCCAGGTGCCCTTCTTCATTTTTAAAATTTCTGTTCCTCACAATGATAGTCTCAATTAACCTATATTCAAGTTTGCAGATTCTTTTGCCGGCTCAAGTCTGATGCTAAGCACCTCTCAAGAATTTTTCACTTCAGTTATTATTATATCTCAATGCCAGAATTTATATTTGGTTCTTTTTTATATCTTCTTTTTACTGATATTTTCTATTTAGTGAGATACCATTTACATACTTGAGCCACTAAACATATTTAGAATAGCTGTTTTACAGTTTTTGTTTACAGAGTCCAATGTCTGGACTTCCTTGGGTACAGTTTATGCACTACTTTTACCTCTGTGTTATGGGACATAGTTTCTTGTTTCTTTGCATGTCTCTCTCTTTTTTTTCTAAGGAAAACTGGATATTTTATTTTATTTATTTTTATTTTTTAAAAAATATTTTATTTATTTGACAGCAAGAGAGAGATCACAAGTAGGCAGAGAGGCAGGCAGAGAGAGAGGAGGAAGCAGGCTCCCTGCTGAGCAGAGAGCCCGATGCGGGCCTCGATCCCAGGACCCTGAGATCATGACCTGAGCTGAAGGCATAGGCTTTAACCCACTGAGCCACCCAGCCCCCAAACTGGATATTTTAAATGATAATGGGATAACTCTGAAAATAAGATCTGCTTACTCTTTTGCCAAGGATTTGATGAAGTTGCTGGTTTTGTTTGTATAGACTCATTTCTGTAAAGTCTAAATTCTTTGTAATGATGGTCACTTATGTTTCACTCAGGTGGTTTTGTGGTGAGCTAATGATTGGAACCTGAAACCAACAATCCTCCTAGTCTTTGTTGAGGGCTTTGTGAGCATATGGGGACACCATTCAACATTCAGCCAGGAATGTACCCTTAGGCTTCCCTTTCTGTTTATGCAGATCCTCAAAACTCAGGAGCAAATTTAGGGTGTTCTCAGGTTTTTCCTGAGGCATATGATCTATGGCTTGTGTAGTGTCCCATGCATGAGCATTACCATCCAAATTCATGAGGATAGCAGAGATTTTTCAAAGCTATAGATATCTCATTCCCCAGCTTTTCCTTTTAAGTTTTTGGTTAGCCTGGTGTTTCCTCTGATGGCTATCCACTGCTTCAGGCAGCCACAACTGCCTCTGATTTTTTTTTTTAAGATTTATTTATTCATTTGACAGAGAGAGAGAACATGAACACAAGCAGGGGGAGGGGCAGGTAGAGGGAGAGGAAGAAGCAGGCTCCTGCTGAGCAGAGAGCCTGACACCGGGGCTCACTCCCAGGATACTGGTATCATGATCTGAGCCAAAGGCAGATGCTTAACCAACTGAACCACCCAGGTGCCCTGCCTCTGTTTTTTTTGTTTGTTTGTTTTTTGTTTTTTGTTTTTTAAATAAACGTCCCTGTGGAAGAGGCTTTTCACACCCACCAAGCTCTGATCAGGCAAAATAATGACAGTCTTGTAAGTGAGATCTTTCGGGGAGTGACCAGAAAAGTTAAATAATGACAGTTCTCTGGGAGTGAGGCTTTGAAGGAGCTCAAACCCCCTCCTTTCCCCTCCAGTGGCTTCTATGCAGGTGTTTCTACGTTGATTGTAGATTGTTGGTTTTCAAGGATATAGCAGAGTTGGTGGGGTGGGATGGAAATTGGGCAAATTAGAATGCCACAAAGCTTATAGTTTTACTGAGATTCAGCTATTTCTCTTGAATAAATATTCCTTAGATTGCTGTAATCCTTTGGTTCATTTCCAGAATTCTGAAAAAAAGTTGATTCTGACATGTTTTGACAATTTTCTCCTTGCTTTTATGGAGGGGAGAATTTTTGGAGGTCCTTACTCCATCAATTTTGCTGGCTTTAAGCATTTAATGCCCTTTTATTTTTAACAAAATGAATCTAGCTAAAACAATGAAGCCACCATCATCAACATTTCTAAGCATCCACATGATTCAAGCTCAACTATTCTATAAACAGAAATAGCTGTGAGAACCAAAGTGGATACAATATGAGTTTTAGAAAATGTCCACAGTCCAAGTGAATGTTGCCATAGTTTTGCAGTAGACAGATGCAGTTTTTAAAAAAAAAAAATCCTTTCATTATGCAAAAAAAAAAAAAAAAAAGGAAGGAAGGGAGATAGATAGACCATGGATTATTAGTCTCAAAACCCGATATTCTTTTTTTTATTTTAAGATTTTATTTATTTGACAGAGGGAAAGCAAGAGAGGGAACACAAGCAGGGGGATTGGGAGAGGGAGAAGCAGGGAGCCCGACACGGGGCTCGATCCCAGGATCCTGGGATCATGACCTGAGCTAACGGCAGACACTTAACGACTGAGCCACCCAGGCGCCCCAAGCCCTGATATTCTTTAACACAGGTAGCAAGGATACTCCACATTCCACTGTAAGTTGAGTGGAAAAAAACAAAAAACAAAAAACCCCACTAGTCAATCCTTGCAAGTCTCTTAATTACTTATAGAAACGATCTCTAAATGCTGTGCCTTCTGCCCAGCCACCACACTGGGCAGCCAGTACTTTTCTGTCTCCAAAGTACAAGAGACCAAAAAGTCATGCTTCAAAGAAAACGTCTTAGGCTGTAAAGCAGTCTCTTTTCCTGACCATGGATAACAGTCACTGAGCTATGATTAGGCCCTTTTTAGAGACACTGGCATTACGTTCAGCTCTATTAGCTGATGACACGGGGAGGTGCTATCTGGGTAGGGACAATGGGACTTGAATGATTTGTAGATAGACAGAGAGCTATTTTCCAAAAATACACACTTTATAAAAAATCCCCTTTGTTGAAGAGAAGGCAAGCAAGATATTCACTGAATTCCTGGAGAAATGTAGGTGGGCCTCATTAGGCATAAGCAGGAGTCAGTGGAAACCACAAAGATAAGAAAAGCATAGTAAAATGGCCAGGGTTGTGTAAGGATACCTTTTTAAATAAGATTCTTCAAAAGAGTGTTTACAAGTCTGTGAAATGAATTTACATCTCAATATTTAATTACGTCAGGTTGCATTAGTGTTGGCCCAGTTAGGAATCCATGTTCATAAATCATCTGAATAAAAATCTTGACTTCTGTTGAAGCAATGCATCATTTAAGCTTTCTGCAGTAAAGATAAAAATGTCTGATTTTCCAATTCAGGAAAGAGAAACCTAATTTTACTATTAATAATTTTTAAAACTGGCTTTCAAAGTCCTCAGATATTACAAAACAGGTATATATTTTAGGGAAAACCCTATGCAAAGCCTCATAGCTAACTGATGTTGAAGTCTTTTTTTCTGACTGTAAACATTTTCATTCGTAATGCTAAATGTGGAAGGGAAGCGAGATGCACATTAAATAAGTCAGACAAGCCAGATGTGAAAGGTTTTAGTGAGTGGTAAGTACGTTGACCAAGATACTGAATGAGTACCTCGCTTTTCTGGAAGAGGAGGGCTGATAACAAAGGAGGTCATCACTCTTCTCTACGAACCAGAGTGGATCATTGACCAGTCAGCGCTCTTTTTATGATCATTTAAAAAAGTTTTCAAAGTGTGCTCAAAATATATATTTTATTCACTGAAGATGCAACGTTTCATCTACACAATGTTATATAGTCAAGGATTTGGGGATAACACTTAGCCATTTTGAAGAACACTAATAGGGTGGGTACTTCACTTAAAATAGACCCCCCTTTGGGGCGCCTGGGTGGCTCAGTTGGTTAAGCGACTGCCTTCGGCTCAGGTCATGATCCCGGAGTCCCGGGATCGAGCCCCACATCGGGCTGCAAGGAAGCCTGCTTCTCCCTCTCTCACTCCCCCTGCTTGTGTTCCCTCTCTAGCTGTGTTTCTCTCTGTCAAATAAATAAAATCTTAAAAAAAAAAAAATAGACCCCCTTTGCACTATGTCTCAAGAAGGCCTATACCCATTAAGGGTAGTCTGGATTTAAAAATTTACCGTTAAGGGGCAGCTGGGTGGCTTAGTCAGTTAAGTGTCTGACTCTTGATCTCCACTCATGATCCGGGGTCATGAGTTTAGGCCCCGCATGGAGGCACACCTCAGATTACTGAGGGAAACTTAACCCAAACAGACTATATTTTCCAAGTAAGTCACCTTTTTTTTTTTTTTTTGCATTACTATAAATGCATAAAGTGTTTCTCTACCTACTATACCTGTTATTTAAGAAAACACACATACACTAACTTGAGAGTTTTCTGCAAAGTTCTGGACTCCATTCAAAGACATAACACTTGAGCCAATTTTCTGCAGTCTACAATGTTCCTTTAGAGTATCAGAGGGTTAAGAATGACATCAGCGACTGAGGTACAAAATTTTTCATAATCTATAGCACCAAGGAAGCCAGACGACTAATTCCATTTCTCACCAATTAGGCTGGGTACCGCCCCGAGGATTAAGACTGAGACTGCCCTAAGCGGGGTGGGCACACGATGTTCATAATGGGTACAGAGAGGATGCTCAGATTGCTTCGGCGTCTTTGTAAAATTTCAAACAAGTTAAGACAGAAGTAGTGCAAATCCTTGTCTCATCGAGCATCCTGAACATAGGGTTAGCACCTTCCAGGGCTCCGTGTTAAGCACGGGATCGTAGAGGGTGAACTAGAAAGATGTTGCACTGTATCTACCGTCACTTAAATGACCAGCAGCAGCCACTTAGGCCCGGATCACATTTGTGAAGTTTCATGCCGCATTTTACCGCTGCCAACTTATATACATGCAGAGGTTACACTAAAACTTCAATTATTCCAAAGGATGAAAGAAGTGTTATATTTTGATATAGATCTTCAGTTCCTATTATACTAAAAGCCTTTGAAATGTGAGGGCTGACCAGGCCAAGTTATGAAAGGGACGAGAGGAAGGAAGAACAGCGGCAATGCAGTTGGAACACACGGTAACGTTCTGTCTTCACCATTCTACGGGGATAGAGTCTGCTTTCCGGGCAGCAGGTGGTATGACTGAAAAGATCACACATTCGTCAGGAACCGTGTAGGATTTTTAGCACTGTGAGAGCTTAGCATTACAGATTTAGGGCAGCTAATAAAATTCCAGAGACCAAGTTTTTGACAAGTCTGAAATTTTTTGGAAATAATTTTCCTACCAAGTAAGTCTTCTCGGTTCCCCTTTTAGTTCCACGCTAGAGAAAACTCTGTATAATTAAAATTAAAAAAGAATCGCTTTGTGGCAACCAGAAGAACATCTGGCAGCAAAGCTACATTAAAATACTCTCCTTTTAGAGGAAGAGCAAATATGTGGCTCTTCCATTAAAAGCATTTCTTCCATCAGAGAATAATCTCACAGACTTTCCATTTATGGTATTTTTTTTTTTTTTTGCAAAAGTCCAAGGCTGAATTTGGACCCACAATTTTTCTGCATGTCCTCAGCAGTATCTGGATGATAGTGTGTTAAGTACATAAGAAACCTAGGGTCAAAATGAAGAGAATCTAACACACCAGCTATTTAAATAAACGTGCACAGGTTGTACTTAGAATCCCCTGTCAAAAAACCGGGAGCATAAGTAGCTGAAGCCTGTTTTTCCTATGTAACAAAAATATTTCAAAGTTAATATAAATTTAATCATAAGCCCATCTAGCAAGAAGCACGGGAGGACATATTTTGACGTGTTTTATCTCTCCCTTTCTCATTAGCCAGAAAATGTTTAAATCTAGAAAGAAGATCAGATCTTTTAAAGTCTCAAACATTCCTCAAACTCTTCTCATATTAAAAAAAAATCATTTCGAAATAGCCTTTCAAAATCAGAGTGTATTTCATTTATCACATACCTTTTTATATTTAAAAACCCTTCCAAAGTTCTCTTAATGTGCTGCAAAACTTATAAATAGGGTTGTCGCCTGTTATTCAATAGTGTGGAGGCCACAGAGCTTGCAGAATTTAGGTAACATGGAGGATAATCTCTGGGGGAAATAATTCCCTGGGTTAAAAAAAAAAAGAGAGGAAAAGAATAAAAGTATCTTGAAGCTTGAAGGTGTATGTATTCAAAAGTTAACTTCATTCTGTTATCAAATTAAAGTTCTTCAGGGAACGGGAACTTGGCTTTCAAGACTTGGGGAGGTCCATCCCACCGAATAGTTTGCTTATGAGACACACTCACGTGCAAAGAAAAACACGGAAGACAAAGCGTCTTTAATTTGGGGGAGGATATATTCCAACTTGGGGGGGGAGGGTGAAGGCGTTGCAGCTTGGAAGCTCCATCATGACATTTCCAGAGAGCTCGGCAACCCCCCCCCCCCCGCCCCCGTCGGCAGGACGGGATGTGAGGGCCTGTTCCAGGCTGGACACGAACACTGTGCCATATGCAGGCAACTGTAGTGTCATCTGGCAAAACTCCTAAGGCTCTTGAGTGTTTATCAGCTCAGTAGGTCAAAAGTCTGCAGACACTGAGTGGAACAGCAGTAAGCCACGAAACTGACTGTGGTCCTCCTGGAAGGGGAAGAAAGGGAGAGAACACTGTGAGTCCAAGATTAACGTCTCAGGATTCTTTCCATTGGAGGCCGGCTTTTTCTTTGTTAAAGTAAAGGATGAGGCATGGCCAAAAAGCAAACCCCAGAAATGTAAATTTCCTTTTAAAACCGAGCGATGGAATCAGGTGAGTTCTGCGTGTACTCCTTTTATTGGTGCTTTTCAAATGATATAATATCCCCCAAGTTAGCAGCTAAGGAAAAAAGTAAGCTTTTTCCATGTTATGGTCTGAATCCTGCTTATTAGAACCAACAATGCAATACTAGAATTTGAAGTACATTATGAAAAATCACATCACAGAACACATCAACAATTTAGCTAGAACACTTATTGAAGAACTTAAAAAAAAAAGCGTGATTTCTAAGGACTTTATCCTATACATACAGTCACACAGAATTGTTTGTAGAGGTAATTTCAGGATCTCAGTGAGAGCACTGGAGGGGCTTCTTCCCACATAGCAAAGGAATCCCATCTCACACTCTGGCACCCTTCCATACGGAGTCATGAGCCCTCTGACCCACTCGGGACAGTTCCAGCTACAATGGGCTTCATTTCCCCACCGGAAGTGCTCTCCTCTGGTGAGGAGAAAATAGTTTACTGTTGTTTCCACAAGACCTCCTGTGCTGACTGTCTTCTGTTTCCCTACCCCTTAATCTAGTCCCTGCCTTTCTCTGTCATCCAATAAGGTCTCCTCTGCAGACCCTACCCCCAAAGCGGCCTGATGGCTGGTTTTTGACGGAATTAGGTAGACAGACACACAGCAGGGGGACAAAGGGCAGGAGGAGAGAAAAGTTGAGTATTTTTCTTTTCTTCCTCTTTATTAAAGTCTAGTTAATTGGGGTATATTAACACACAAATACACGAGAAAATTCACCTGCTTTAAGTACACAGTCAAATGAGATTTGAAAAATATATAATTATTTAACACCAAAATCAATATATGAAATATTTCTTATCCCCCAAAGTTCCTTGTCTTCTTTTGCAGTCAACTGACACCCCCTCCCCGACTCAGCCTGCTCCCCAGCAAGTCTCTGGCAACCATCGGTCATTTTGTTTTTCTGTGTTTTTTTTTTTTTAAAGATTTTTATTTATTTGACAGAGAGAGACACAGCCAGAGAGGGAACACAAGCGGGGGGGGGGGGGGGAGGTGAGAGAGGGAGAAACAGGCTCCCTGCTGAGCAAGGAGCCCGATGTGGGGCTCGATCCTGGGTCTCCGGGATCATGCCCTGAGCTGAAGGCAGTTGCTTAACCACTGAGCCACCCAGGCGCCCCTTTCTGTGAGTTTTGATATACTTTTCCCTGGGATCTGACAGTCTTCCAAAGAAGCTTTGCTACCATTTTCCATCTTGATTGGCAAATGCCTTCAAGGCAAGAGCTAGGCCTACCTCTGGGTACTTTTGGCTTACATTTCTGGATCAATCCTGGCTGCCCTTACCAACTGGCTTCCAGCTGGGGTTGGCTGCCCTAGGGGGCCCTTCTTGTAAGCTCCAGTAACACTTCAACGCTCAGCCGGGTAGCGGCGCCCACTCTGCCTCAGCTTTTGCTTTCTGCTTGCAAAGGGCCTCAAAATCAGCCAGAGCTCAGGGCGTTCTGGGTCTTTTCTGAGCAGTTTTACAACCCTATGCATGCTTGTGGCCATACAAACTCCCAGGGATATGTCAGTGCTTCTTAAAGTCCCTACAGAAACCTTATTTCCCCAATTCCCCTTTTCGCTTTATGGTTAGTCTATGGTTGGCCCCAGCAGTCCCCCACCGCCTCAGGCAGCTGAGACCTTAAGCAGTTGCCTCTCATTGGTTTGACAATTTTTGAGAAACATCTGCAGGGAAGAGCCTTTTTGTTTGGTGAGCTCTGAAGTTAAACAAAGACGGGCTTGCGCATGCTCGCTGGCACCGGACCTTTGAAGAAGCCTCCTTCCTCGTCTCTCCAGTTGTTGCCAGAATGCTGCTTTTACCTGTGATTGGAGATTCTTGATTTTCAAGGTGAAGACTACAGGGTGGGGCTACGATAGTTTATTACATCACAAAGGTCTCTGTCCTGAGCTCCAGCCACTTTTCTTGAGTAAATGCACACCAGATTGCTGTAAGCCTTTTGCTAATTTGCAGAGGACTGGAAAATTTGATTGTGACCATTTTTGCCAGTTTTCTCTTTGCTTTTGTGGAAAGATTTGAGTATTTGTACTCCGTCTCTACCTCTCTGCCTCGAGCTCCTACTGGGCAGCCCTTCTGTTGGCTCTGGCTCTCAGGAGCTTCCAGATCCCCCTTGTCCTGTCGACCTAAAGGATAAGGATGGTAAAGTTTCCTAGTGCTGTAAGTTTCCCGGGGATTTATCTTCCTTTTGGTGCTCTGAATCTTCCTCAACTTCTGCCAATAGTCCCTCTCCATTCATTTTCTTCAAAATCCCCACTAATGTGTGCTTTCTAGCCAGCTTCCCAACTGATTAGTGTTACAAGAAGGGGCCCAAGAAAACAGTCCATCTGGATGGAATTCTGGAATTGGGTTTGTCACTGTACAAATGGCCTTCTTACTAGGGAAAAATGGGACACTGCTAACATGCAGTGTGGTGTGGCATCACGAGCACTCAGAATATCATTCAAGCAGACTGCCACGGGACGGTAAGGTGCTGGGAGGCCAAGTGCTTGTGGCACCACAGTGAATTCAGAGACTGTGCGTGAGATGGCTTCTTCTGACCACAAAAGAGATGATTGCTTCCCTGCCCTCATTTCCAGCCCCAACCCCAACTAGGTGCAGTGTCTTGAATTCACAAACTCAAGGCAGAGGTGGGGAATCAACATTTCTGTTGTAGGTCTAAAGGAATTCTTATTCTGTGCAGCTATAGGAATGACATGTCTGAAACCTGAACATAAGGGGTGCAGAACCTATACCAACCAGGGAAGAGGACATTGATGTAGTCTCTCATACTAAGGTAAAGGTAAAGGTGAAATTGAAACCTCTGTCCAGACACAAAGCTAAGAACCTTAACTTCAAATATCTCTAAACATCAGAAATAGCCTTTCTTACCTTCTGACACAACAAGCATTTCCCTGCATAACAATATTTCACTGATTCCATCTGGGGTGGTCACCTAAAAAGGAACTGCCTAGTCTCTTCAGAACCCCTCGCCGCCACCACCAGTCACTGTCTCTAGGGCCACAAAGTGTGTAAAAGCCCAGCATGATCCAGAGAATTCATTGCAAGGCCTGCTGTGGGGGGAGAGAATATACACGGAGAAGTTGCAGGATCCTGCCAAATTTTGTTAACTGGAGCCTGGAGAGCAAGCATGCAAATGGATTCTAAGTAAATTAGCCAGCAAGACTAAATCTCAGGTTGGATCAGGCCAACGAGAGTGTTCACATATGCCTCAGGATTTGAAGTGCTAGCCTGAGCACCTGTAATGGTTGACAGAAGTCCTGAGTCAGTAAAGGCCTACAGTCAAGGCGACAGCGATGCTGAAACTCCCACTGCACACTCTAGAGGGAAGAGATCCAAGATTGAGAGAAATGGGAACTCTGAAGTGGGTCCAGTGTGGTGCATTGGCTCAGCCACTTCCTGAAAACCTTCAGGAGAGTCAGGAAGGCATTTCCTTCACCAAGAAACAAAAGTATGTATCAATGACGGGAAGTAGTACACATACTTGATATGACACATGCCCACTAGAGGTGAGAGAGAAATCCTCCCAATTCTCTGAAAGGTCAGGTGTCTGTTGCATTGGTAAAGTTTCGGAAGAGTGACATCTGGAACTGCACTATGAAGAAACAGATACACACTGTGGGTCCCTTTGGATTTTCGGGGCAAAATGTATTTGGGTGGGGACTTTGGTTCTGCTAAGATAGAGTAGTGCAGTCCTTCCAGGTCCTTCTTGTTACATTAAAACATAATAAACTGGCCATAATACAACAAACAAGTATAGGAAGGCTCTGAAGAATGGAAAAAAGGTGGACAGCTTAGGGACCTTGGAACTTAGGGGCAGCGGTGAGTTCGTTAGGTTTTCTTACTGCCTCTCTTATAGCTAAATAGGATGTTTGTAGAAACCCAGAACCACCAACAGGCACAGGAAAAAAAAAACAATCTCCAAGAAAAGCCTGCAAACCCCTCCCCACACTGCTTCCCCCAATCAAAGGACCAGGACAGAGAAATCTGTAGGCGCAAAGTAGTTGCTTCATGCTGGGTATGGGGGAATACAGAGTGATAGCTCAAGGGTACAAGGTTTCTTGTAGGGTGAGAAAAATATTTTAAAATGGACTGTGCTGCACGCTGTACATATCTATGAATATAGTAAAAACTGTTGAATTACATACTGTAAACAGGTAAATAGCATGATATGTGAATCATCTCATTAAAACTGTATCAAAAATAACAGCACTGGGAGGAGAAATAGACAAATCCACAATTAGAGTGGATACTTCAACATCCCACTCTCAGCGACTGACAGAACTGGTCGACAAAAAATCAGCAAATGTACAGAAAAACCAAACAGTTGAACCAAAGAATCTAACTGACATATATAGAACACTCTGTCCAACAACAGCGGAATGCACTCCCCCCCATATGTCCACGGAGCACTCACCAGGATAGACTGTATCCTTGACTATAAAACATACTTCAACAAATCTGAAAGAATTAAAATCATAGAGGACACGTGGTCTCATCCCTGATCAAGAGCATAGCGATCGTCACTTCAAACTGAAAATCAACGACTGTCCTTCTAGTCACCAGGGCATTCAGGGAATTCAGGGAATTCAGGGAAAAGAGCGACCTCAAAGTTGGAGAGATGGGTGAATCTGGAGAGGCACTCCTGAGACTTGCTCACCTGGACAGAACACACTAGAACTTCTGGAGGCTGAGTACAGGCTAGCCTGGGAATCAGACAGTACAGGGGCTGCAATCTTAGCATTGTCTCACATATTCCTGGGTTTTACCTGTAGAAGCCCTATAGGATGTCACGGTAAAAATTAAAAAAAAAAAATTCCCTTCAGCTCAGTCAGGAGGAGGTAAGAGGTAGTTAGTAATATGCCCAGAGCATTCTAGAACAAAGGCCTGCTCTCCAGAGGAAAAGAGTCTATCAGAGACTTGTCCCAGCTGGAGAATGGCACTGTTCCCACTCTAGTCCTCTCTAGCCTATCCATTTCACCTAAGGGGAAGAGAAAGTTATGTGAAAGTCACAGCCCAAATATACAAGCCCACTAAAATGTTGAGATATAATCATAAAATTTCAGAATGCTTCCTTACCTTATACCAAATATACATGCCCACTAAAATATTGAGATATAATCATAAAATTTCAGAATGCTTCCTTACTTTATACCATAGCAGTGGAGTGACTGGTTCCCAGCATAAGAATAATGGATTGCAGATAAAACAAGTGCAAGATGCCGACTCTCTGAGGAGGAGTACACAGGGAAGCCCAAAGTCAAGTGAGGAGACTAAAACAAGGACACTAAAAGACTTTGCATTTGAAGCCTCTGGCACCTCCACCTTCAGCAACTATGAGACACAGCCCAACTCTTAGCCTAATAAATAGAAAATATCACACCAAATGACTATTTACCTCAGTTCTTTTCATCCAATACAACATGTCTCATTTTCAACGAAATTACAGACATGACATAAGGCAAGAAAAAGCACATGTTGAATAGTCAGAACCAGAGCCAGATATGACACAGATGTTGGTATTAACAGAGAATTTTGAAAAGTAGAACAGAAAATCCAAGATCTGGGGGACAATTTCTAAATGCAACATTTGCATAATTAGCATCCCAGAAGGAAAAGAAGAAAAGAAAAGAAACTTGAAGTAGTAATGGTGAAGAACTTCACAAAATTCATAAGAGGTCCAGTAGTGTAACAGCACTGAGCAGAATAAATATCAAAAACAAAGTAAAACAACCCAAAATGACACATGAATATATCATATTCAAAACATAAGAAGAGGGGGAAAAATGCTTACCTTTAGAAGAACAAGTATGCAAACTACAGAAGACCTATTATAAACCATGTAGCAAGAAAAGAGTGGAGTAAAATAGTGTGCAAAAAATTTACTACCTTAGAATTCTATACCCAGTAAAATTATCCTTACCTATGGAATAACGAGCATATGAACTACAGTGAACTTATTTCATACAAACAAGGAAAGAATGGAGTAAAATATTTAGTGTTCTCAAAGAAAAAAAAATCGCTAACTTAGAATTCTATACCCAGTAAAATTATCCTTCAAAAGCAAGGAGTAAAAGGAGTTTTTCAGACAAGCTGATAACTGAGTAAAATTCATTACAGGGTGGACTTGTCCTGCAAGAAAGGTTGGAAAGAGTTCTTTGGTGAGAAGAAAAAGGACATAGGTCAGAACTCTGATCTAAAAAAAACAAGGAAGCCTACTGGAGAAGGAATAAAAAAGGTAACATAAAATATTTTATATTTCTAATTTTCAATTCAATTCAATTCAATATACTATTCAAAATACTTTATATTTCTAATTTTCAATTCAATTCAATATTTCAATTTCAATTCAATTTTTCAATTGATGGATTTGCTAAAAGTAATAAGGGTAGTAGCAATGTATAGTATGAGTACCTCAGATGGATAGTGACATGAACAACAGCAATTTCATAAAGGATGGCATGGAGGAATGTGGAATGTTCTGTCACAAGACACCTGCACTACACACTGAGTAATACAGAGTCCTTTGAAGATGGGCTTTAGTGAAAAAATGTATATTGCAAATTCTAAGGAACCTGCTATATATTTTAGAAAAAGGAGTATAATTGGTATGCTAAGGGAGGAGAGAAAATGAAATTATGTAAAATGCTCAATTAAAACCAGAGTAGGCAGAAAATGGGGGGAGGAGAAATGAAAAACAAATATAAAAAATAGAAAACAATTATAAACACAGTATTTATTAATCCAACTAAATCAATAGTCACTCTAAAGTTGAATTGCCTAACTATACCAATTAAAAGACAGAGAGTTTATCAGTGGATGAAAAAAACGAGACCCAACTATATGCTGTGTACAAGAAAACCACTTTAAACATATGGATGCAGACAGGTTAAGAGTAAAGGTAGGGAGAAAGATAAAGCATGTTAACACTAATGTTAAATAAACCATGTTAACACTAATCAAAAAGAAAGATGGAATAGCTATATCAATTTCAGATGAAGTGAACTTCAAGACAAGGAAAAGTATCAGATATAAGGAGGGCCGTGACATCATGACACAGGTGTTAATTCTCCAGAAAGACATAACAATGTGAAATGAGTATGAACCTAATAACAGAGCATCAAAACATCTGAGGCACAAAATTATAGAACTGTAAGAAGAAAAAGCCAAATCCACTATTTGAGCTACAGATTTCAACTTTCATAACTGAAATGTCCAGAAAGAAGAAAAAATAAGGGAAAATATAGTTGAACTCAACATCATTAATCAACTGGACCTGACATTTATAGATACTCTATCCAACAACAGAGAAATAAACATTCTTCTCAAGCTCATGTGTAATATTATTCAGCAAAATACAC
Source organism: Spilogale gracilis (assembly GCA_004023965.1). Lineage (NCBI taxonomy): Eukaryota > Metazoa > Chordata > Mammalia > Carnivora > Mephitidae > Spilogale > Spilogale gracilis. Next base: position 7,311 of record PITA01011584.1, on the reverse strand, counting down.
CACACTCTAGGACATAAATCACAGCATAAAAAAATTTAAAGGAAGAGAAATCATACAAAAATTGTTCTCAGACCACTACTGGAATTAAATTTAGAAATCAATAATAGAAAGACAGGTGGAAAATCCTCAAATACTTGAAAATTAAACAATTAAATTCTAAAAAATACAGGGGTGAAAGAACAGGTTTCCAGAGAAAATATTTTGAACCAAGGGGCACCCGGGTGGTTCAGTTGGTTAAGTGTCCAACTCTTAATTTCAGCTCAGCTCATGATCTCAGGGTCATGGGATTGAGCCTGGTGTAGTCTGTTTGAGATTCTCTCTCTCCCTCTGTCCCTCCCCAGTTTGTGCTTGCTCTCTCTCTCTCAAAAAATAATCTTTAGAAAAATATTTTGAATCGAATGAAAATGAAATACAACTGATCAAAAAATTGTGGGATGCAGCAGAAGCAGTATTAAAGGGAAGCTCATAGCAAATGAAATGCATGTATCAGAAAAGAAGAAAGCTCTAAAATCAATAACCTGAGCTTCCATCAGGAAGTCAGAGAATGAAAAACAATTTATGCAGAAAGTCTAAGTAAGTAAAAGTCATAGAGCATATTCTCTGTCCATAATGGAATCAAATTAGAAATCCATAACAGAAAGACAACAGGAAAATTTCCAAATGCGGAAATAAAATAAAACAGTTCTTTGACCTTCTCTGACCCCTGGGTCAAATGACTACTTTCCCACGGATTAAAGAGGCCGTCTCACAGGATATAAAAACTTACATGAACTGAATGAAAATGAAAATACAACATATCAAAAATTTTAAGACACAGTAAAACAGTGCTGAGAGAGAAATTTAGAGTGCTTAAATGCTTGTTAAAATGAAGGAAAGGTCTCAAATCAATAATGTGACCTTCTACTCTAACCCCCACCCCCCAAGAAAGGCAAAGTAAACCCAAAGAAAACAGAAGGAAGAAATAATAAAGGAATCAATGAAATTGAAATTTTCACTAGGATTAAGAAGAGCAATAAAACTGATACATCTTCAGCAAGACTGATAAAGATAGAGGGAAAGAAATGAAATAGGTGATATCAGTACAGATCCTAAAGCTGCTAAAGATATAAGAATGTTATGAACAACTTCATAGTCAAAAATTCGTGAAGTGAGAAGAGAAGAATTCCTTGAAAACTACAAACTACCAACTGATACTCAATCAAGATGAAATATCCAGCCCGAATAGTCCTATAACTATTAAAGAAACTGACTTTGTAATTCAAAAATAAATTTCCAGGCCCACACGATTTCACTGGAGAATTCTATCAAACATTTAAAGAAGAGCTAAGAGAAATTTTTACACAATCTCTTGCAGAAAAATAGAAGAGGAGGAACACTTCCTAACTCATTTTATGAAGCCAGTATTACTCTGACTCTAAAGCCAAAGAGTACAAATCCAGAAAACTATAGACCATATCCCTCATGAACATAGATACAAAAATCCTCAACAAAGTTAATCCTCAACTCAATACAGAAATGTAGAAAAAGAACTATACATCATGATCAAATGGGAGTTATTCTGGGTATATAGGTCTGGTTTAATGTTTGAAAATCAATTTCATCCAGCATTTCAAAAGGTGAATGAAAAAAATTTGTATGACTCAGTGGACTCAGAAAAAGCATTTGGCAATACACAGCACCCATTCATGACAAAAAGTCTCAGCAAACTAGGAACAGAGGGGAATCTTTCTCAATTTGATAGTTAGAATCTACAAAAAACAAACAAACAAACAAACAAACAAACAAAACCCTACTGCTAATATCACACTTCAAAGTAATGTCTACTTTCACCACCATAAGCAACTTTACGTTTTAACCAGTGCACGAAGGCAAGAGAAAGAAATAAAAGGCATACAGAAAGGAAGGGGGGAAGTAAAACTATTTCTGCTTTAAGATGGCATGATACAATTATCTACACAGAAAATACAAGGGATCTACAAAAAATACTCCCAGACTCTTAAGCAAGGTTGCAAGCACATTAGATCAAAACACAAAAATAAACCACATTCCCACAAACTAATAATGAACACATGGAAATTGGAAATTTAAAAATATAATAATATCATTCATAGTTACAAAGTGAAATATTTGGGTGTAAATTTAACAAAACATTTAAGCATCCGAATGATGAAAATTATTAAATACCGATGGCAGAAATAAAAGCACCTAAATGAATTGAGAGTCTTGGTATTCATACACTGGCATGATCAACATAGCAAATATGTTCATTCTCTCCAAGTTGATCTGTAGTTGAATGTAGTTCTTTTCAAAATCCAGCACAAGTGTCTTTTTTTGAGACAAAGATAAGCTTATTCTAAAATGGATATGGAAATGCAGAGGCCCTAGAATAACTGATACAATCTGGAAAGAGAAGAATAAAGTAGAAATATCACTTTATCTGATATTAAAGCCCATATAACTACAGAATCAACACAGTTTGGCACTGACTGAGAGACACAGATCAATGGGATGGAATAGGGAGCATCCTTATGACCTTAGGGTAAGTAAAGAGTACTTAGGACACAAAAAGCACTACATATAAAATTAAAATGGAAAAATTTGATCAAAATTAAAACCTTCTGCTTTGCAAATTATACTGGTAAGAAAGTGAAAAGGCAAGCATCACTTTTGAGATGTTCTCAATTCAGTAAACTGCATACATTTAAAGTTATTAGATACTTTGTAATTACCTTAATTAAAAAAAAAATTAAAGTTGGTTAGAACCCTATTTCAGATAATTTGCTACACCAGAATGTATGTATTTGTATACATCACAACTGAAATGAACCTCAGAAACAAAATGATCTTAAATGGTAAGTGGATTTTTGAGGATCAGCTAATCAAACTTAACGCTCTTTGTTTTTTTTAAAATAATTACGTTATGTGAAAACCATTCACAGAAGCAATACATTTCATGCCACTGAGTTTTTAAAAGTGAACGTTCTAAGCCAAAGAATCCAACTCCATAAAAGTTTTTTTTTTTTAATTTATGGAAATGTCATGTCCATTGACATCATTAACTCCTTATGATGCTCCAGGGAGTACTGTGGGTAACCTGGAGGCATATTTGTGCTACAAAAAAATCCCAACTCTGCGCACTTACTTACTTTTGGGAAAGTCATCTAACAACACATTGCATCTGCTTGTTGCATCAATGATCTAAGTTGTTACAAGCCTACTGCCTTAAGAATGGATTTGTGCTGGTTTGATCCTTTAAGATTCCAGAAACGTGGCACCAGAGACCTGACAGTTTTAGGGGAGAAATTCTGAGCTAAGCAATAAACTCTATAGCTAGGAAAAAAGATACTAGTAAATTCTACACAGAACATCAGACATGACATTTGTTGCTTTAGAATCTCTGAACTTATTTATAGGCGAGGCAGGAAAAAGCACATTTCAGCTTAGTTTTAAAATACAGAAATATCACTATTCTTAAAAAAAATCACAATGTGGTTGGCACATTCTGGAGCCCAAAATATCATAAGAAATATGGTATTTTCTTTGGAAACGTGTTTCCTGATTAGAAACAAAAAGCATAGCCTTGACTCATACAGCAATACAAGCCAGAAGAAAAATAATATTTATTAGAATTTATCAGATGACATCCCAAGCCTGTTCACATATTAATGTAAGGGAGAATCATCTCATGACACATTGACATTTGTTACATTTATGTTAGCAGTGACTGTCTCTCAGGGGAAGATCCTGTGTACTGCCGTCTGCACTTGATGGGTCCATGACCTTGAACGTTACTGGTGAAATATGCATGGGGAAAGAAGTATCAGCTGATTTGGTCATAGATGAATTCCCCGTACCTAGTACCGAATTTGGCACGGAACGCATGGTCACTACATAATTGTTGAGTGATACCAGGAGGAAAAAAACAGTTAAGAACAATTCACTTCATTTGTTGAAGACTATTTTGCCTGTGCAAAGTTTCATAAGTCACCTTAAGAGGGTGCCAATGAATAGAGAAACACAAAAATTCCAAACACAAGTAAGCAAAGAATGCCACTTTACTGATGTTAACTGTCTCACAGAAGAAAGAATTAGCCATAAAAAGCAAGGGTAAGGAAATGAGAAACCTCTAAGTGAGTTGACCATATAAGAATCTGAAAAGATTATTTACAGATAAACTACAGTATGTGGGAGAAGGGAGTGCTAAACTGTTCTGAAAGACAGAGGGAAGCCAGAAGAGACAAAGAGTTCTACATGCCTCTCACAAACAGGCCTCTATCCCAAGGCACAAGAGTCACTGATGCAGCTGGCTATCTCGTGTCATCACTCTGGCCTGAAAGACCAAGAATTTCCAAAGAAAACCAAACTCTAACTCTGAGCCTCAAAGCAGAGGACTGAAGCCATTGGTTTCGTTACCTACCTACCTGTTTGCAGGGGATGTTCACGACCTTATCTGCTAACTGGCTGGTCAAATTAATAAACGAGTGGGTGAGTTATTCTGAGCTATTTGGAAGTAATTCCAATGGCATTTTTAAAACAGAAATAGAAAAAAAAATTCCAAAATTCATGTGGAACCAACAAAAGATCCCAAATAGCCAAAAACAATCCTGAGAAAGAACAAGGCTGGAGGCATCTCACTTCCTGACTTCAAAATATTTTACAAAGCTTCAGTAATCAAAACAGTATGATACTGGCATAAACACAGATACACAGACAATGAAACAGGACAGAGAGCCTAGAAATAAACCCATGCATTCACTGTCAATGGATCTTTCACAAGGAAGCCAAGAACACACAATGGGAAAAGGATAGTCTTTTCAACAAAAGGTGCTGGGAAACTGGATACCCAACAGGCAAAAGGATGAAATTGGACCTTTCCTGTACCGTGCATAAAAAGAATAAAAAGATCAACTTGAAATGGATCAAAGACATACATAAGACCTGAAACTATAAAATTCCTAGGAGAAATGTGGTATAAATAAGGAGAAATCTTCTTAACATTGAACTTGGCAATGATTTCCTGCATGTCACCCAAAGCACAACAACAAAGGTAAAAATAGGCAAGTGGGACTACATCACCCTAAAAAGCATCTGCACCCTAAAAGCACATCTGGGTGGTTCAGTCGGTTAAGCATCTGCCTTCAGCTCAGGTCATGATCCCAGAATTCTGGGAACAAGCCCCACAGCAGGGAGCCTGCTTCTCCCTCTGCCTGCTGTTCCCCCTGCTTGTGCTCTCTCTCTCTGGCAAATAAACAAAATCTTAAATAAATAAAATAATAAAAAGCTTCTGCACAGCAAAGGTCACAACCAACAAAAGAAAAAAGCAAATTACAAAACAGGGAAAAAATATTTGAGAGCCCCATATTTGATAAAAGGTTAATATCTAAAATATAAGAAACTTCTATAACTCAATAGCAAAACACAAATAATCTGATTTAAAAATGAAGAAAAGACTTCTATGGACATTTCTCCAAAGGCAAATGGCCAATAGGTATATGAAAAGGTGCCCAATCACCAGGGACATACAAATCAAAACCACATTGAGATCTCACTTCATACCTGTGAGGATGGCTATTATAAAAACAAAACAAAACAAAAGACAACCGAAACACCACCAAACAAAAATAACAAGTGTTGGAAAAGATGTAGAGAAACTGGAATCATCATATACTCTTGGTGGGAGTGTAAAATGGTGCAGCTGCTATGGAAAATTGTATGGTAGCTCCTCAAAAAATTAAAATAGAACTACCATATGATCCAGAAAAACCACTTCTGAGTACAGAACCAAAAGAACTGAAATCAGAGTCTCAAGGAAATACCTGCACTCCCACGTTCATTAATTATGGCATTATTCACTGATATATCCAAGATATGAAAACAACTGAAGTGTCCACTAATGGGTGAATGGATGAAGACAATGCAGTATAAATATACAATGGAATATTTAGACTTAAGAAGGATGTCCTGGCACAGGCGACAACATGGACAGACCTGCAGGACTTTATGCTAAGTGAAATAGGCCAGCCACAAAAGGACAAATTTCACTTATATGAGGTATCTAAAAAAGCAAAACTCATAGAAGCAAAGAGTAGAATGGTAGTTGCCCAGGGCTGGGGGAGGAAGCGATGGGAGCTGTTCATTTTCAGTATGCAAACTGAACAAGTTCTAGAATGCTGCTGTGGAATGTAGTGCCTATAGTTAAATAATACTGTACTGTGCACTTGAAATTCTGTTAGGAGGGCAGATCTAACGTTTAAATGTTCTTATCACAATTTTAAAAACAGAAGGAAATAGAGTGTCAATGATCTGATTCAGTGGATCCTTAATTAAGAAGTCAGTTTAGAGAGTCTACTTTAACCTAAAATATTACCAAATGGTCATTTCTAGTGGTAGTACTTCCACTTGAAATGGATTCCTTTTGCAGAATTGTATTTTCTAATTTTGCTTCAATGACAATGTATGAAGTAAATAGATACACTTTGCCTCCCTCTCCTCCCAGTAAAAATTAAAAAGAAACCGCTGGTCTTACTGATGTTTTAATAATTAAACATATTTTTAATTTCTAAAGCAGTACCAGTTTGTTGTAAAAATTCAGTTCTACTCAAATGATACCACTGTTACATTGAAGGCACTTTTTACTATATATATTCGTACCTATATTTGATAAACATTGCATTATGCTATGCAACCTCTTCTCTTTGCTTTTTGTTTTTTTGTTTTGTTTTGTTTTGTTTTCTTTTTAGAGAGGGAAAGAGAGGGAAGTGCAGGGGCAGAGGGAGAGAGAGAATCTTAATCAGGCTCCATGCCCCATGGGAGCCTGATGTGGGGCTCAATCACACAACCCTGAGATCATGACTTGAACCAAAATCAAGAGTCAGAAGGACTAAGCCACCCAGGTGCCCCTAAAAACATTTTTAACTAAACTGAAAAATTTTTGCTAAAGAACCTTTTTTAATCTGCATAAAGTTTTAAGTAAAGGATTTTAAAAAATCCCTCTTTCTATATATATTTTCTATATATTTTCAAATTGTTGGTTTTGTGCATTTGTAAAAATGTATCCTCTTTGACAATACTCAAATGACTCTATGGTATACAGAATTGAAAATTAAACTCCCGGGGCGCCTGGGTGGCTCAGTTGGTTGGGCGACTGCCTTCGGCTCAGGTCATGATCCCGGAGACCCGGGATCGAGCCCCACATCGGGCTCGCTGCTCGGCGGGAAGCCTGCTTCTCCCTCTCTCACTCCCCCTGCTTGTGTTCCCTCTCTCGCTGTGTTTCTCTCTGTCAAATAAATAAAATCTTTAAAAAAAAAAAAA
>PITA01011583.1:0-66023 GCA_004023965.1 Spilogale gracilis | reverse complement strand
ATCAAAATTCCACCAACATTCTTCAAAACGTTAGAACAAACAATCCTAAAATTTATATGGAACCAAAAAAGACCCCGAATCGCTAAGGAATTGCTGAAGAAGAAAAGCAAAGCTGGGGGCATCTCATTACCTGACTTCAAGCTTTATTACAAAGCTGTGATTACCAAGACAGCATGGTACTGGCACAAAAACAGAGAAACAGACCAATGAAACAGAGTGGAGAGCCCACATATGGACCCACAAATCTATGGTCAAATCATCTTTGACAAAGCAGGAAAAAATATCCAGTGGAAAAAGGACAGTCTCTTCAATAAACGGTGCTGAAAAAATTGAACAGCTACATATAGAAGAATGAAACTAGACCATTCTCTTACACCACACACAAAGGCAAACTCAAAATGGATGAAAGAACTCAATGTGAGGCAGGAATCCATCAAAATCCTGGAAAAGAACATAGGCAGTACCCTCTTTGAAATCGGCCACAGCAACTTCTTTCAAGACACGTCTCCAAAGGCAAAGGAGACAAAAGCGAAAATGAACTTCTGGGACTTCATCAAAATAAAAAGCTTCTGTACAGCAAAGGAATCAACAAAACAAAGAGGCAACCCACAGAATGGGAGAAGATATTTGCAAATGACACTACAGACAAAGGGCTGGTATCCAAGATCTATAAAGAACTACTCAAACTCAACACCCAAAAAGAAGATGAACACATCAAAAAATGGGCAAGAGACATGAAGAGGCACTTCTCCGTAGAAGATATACAAATGGCTTACAGACACATGAAAAAATGTTCAGTGTCACTAGCTATCAGGGAAATTCAAATCAAAACCACTCTAAGATACCACCTTACACCAGTCAAAATGGCCAAAATTAACAAGACAGGACACAAGAAGTGTTGGAGAGGCTGCAGAGAAAGGGGAACCCTCTTACACTGTTGGTGGGAATGTAAACTGGTGTAGCCGCTTTGGAAAACAGTGTAGAGATTCCTTAAAAAATTAAAGATAGAGCTACCCTATGACCCTGCAATTGCACTACTGGGCATTTACCCCAAAGATACGGATGTAGTGAAAAGAAGGGCCATATGCACCCCAATGTTCATCGCAGCAATGGCCACAATCGCCAAACTGTGAAAAGAGCCAAGGTGCCCATCAATAGATGAATGGATAAAGAAGATGTGGTACATATATACAATGGAATACTATGCCTCCATCAGAAAGGATGAATACCCAACTTTTGTAGCAACATGGACTGGACTGGAAGAGATTATGCTGAGTGAAATAAGCCAAGAAGAGAAAGTCAAGTATCGCATGGTTTCACTTACTTGCGGTGCATGAGGGGTAAACTGGAGGACAGTAGGAGAAGGAAAGTAAATGGGAAGCAGGGTAATCTAGGGAGGGAAATGAAACAATAGAGACTTTGGACACAGAAACAAACTGAGGGACCTGGAGGGAGGGGGGTGGAGGGATGGGAGTGCCTGGTGGTGGGTACTGGGGACACCTAAAGCGTGGAGCACTGGGTGTGGGGAAGGGGGAATGAATCTTGGAACACTGGAAAAAAAAATTTTAGTAACAATAAAAAAAAAAAACCCACAAATCTTTTAAATAGAATTCAAAAAATAAATAAATAAATAAATTGGTGTTTGTAGTTCATTCACATTTAGCCTAACTTACTGAGAGGGTGAGCTTACAACTACCATTTCATTTTCTTTTTTATTATTTTTCTTATCGTTTCCTTGTTTTTGTTGTTTTTCTGTTCTTGCTTCCTTCCCTTTTCTAGATAATTTCAATTCTTTTAATATCCAATTTCAATTTTTCTATTATCTTTTAAATATCTCTATGTTAAATTTCTTTTTTTTTTAAAGATTTTATTTATTTATTTGACAAAGAGAAACACAGCGAGAGAGGGAACACAAGCAGGGGGAGTGAGAGAGGCAGAAGCAGGCCTCCCGCAGAGCAGGGAGCCCGATGTGGGGCTCGATCCTGGGTCTCCGGGATCATGACCTGAGCCGAAGGCAGTCGCTCAACCAACTGAGCCACCCACGTGCCCCCCTCTTTTTTTTTCTATGTTAAATTTCTGTTGGTTATTCGAGGAACTATAATACACACATATATATTTGTGTATGTTTGTTTATATTTTGTCCAGAATTTATATTTATTTTCTGTGGGAAGAATGGTTTATTAGCTCACTCTGCTATGCCAAAAGCAGAATCACATTTTTTAACTCTTAAAACTTTCCTCAGTTGAAAAAAATGGTAAGAAAGAATATTAAGTGCTAGTAGGAAGATTAAACTAGGCATTTAAATGAAAAGATGTAGTATATGTGAGTTTGCGATCTACTTGGCTAATATAAGGTACAGCTCCAGTCACTATGTTAAATTAAAAAATACCAAACTAGATGCCACTGTCCTGACTACTTCCAAGAGAATACATTTTAGATGATGAAAAATGTCATTTATGGAACTCTACTTCAAATATGTAACAGTTTATATAACATTGCCTCCCACTCTGCACACAACTATGGTCATGAGGTCACTGACATACTTTATATTCTTTCCATATTATTGTTGTATCCAGACAAATTCTAAGGTTGGGCATGAATGCTTAGTTCTCCTTTTGTAGATAATATTTCTTCACTCCTCCTAATTTTTGCTGAGTTATACTAAGTCTGAATTATCACAATTCTGTGGCTGTGTTCTGATTTCACTTTTCCATGACAAAATGATTTTCTGCACATGAGAAACAATTCAATGGAAACATTCCGACAAGAAAATAATGAACTTAAAATACAAATATATGACTCACCTACTGAGGATAAACTTCATTTCTTTTAAAATCATATCAAATTTTACTCATAATAAGCACTCCAATAAAAGTTCCTATTAGCCAAATCAAGACAATTACTGTTTCACATGTGAATGATAATTACAAATGAACACTTTTCGGTATGCTCCCAGCTTTTCAAACTGATATTAACATCTGTCCAGTTTCTAATATATAAAATGAATTCATATTTTTAGAGATAGGCCACTGAAAATTTTTTATTATCTTTTTATCCTATCTCAAGTGGTGCCTGGGTGGCTCAGTTACTTAAGTGGCTGCCTTTGGCTCAGGTCGTGATCTCAGTGTTCTGACTGAACCCTGTGTAGGGCTCCCCACTCAGTGAAGTCTATTTCTCCCTCTCTTCTGCCCCTCCCACTGCTCATGCTCACTGACTCTCGCTCTCTCTCAAATAAATACAATCTTGCAAAAAAAGAAAAACTTTTCTTTTTCTACTCCCCCATGTAAATGTGACTTCTATAATCTACCAATAAGCTTTTTCTGATAAAATTTGAAAATAGTAAAAAAAAAAAATTGGAAGAGCAGAGAGGAAAGGAAGAAATAAATAATTAGTATAGTATTATACAATCATGTGCTTTCTTTTAATTTATAATTTCCTCTTTTGTGCACATTCTGCTGGGAGAAATGACAAGCTTTTTTTTTTCTAGAAAACAACTTAAAAAGCCGATATACATAAAAGGAAAAACTTGTAGAGAGTAGACTGTGGCTTGAGAACTATTTATGCAGCATCAGAAGACTAAACCAGACTCTAGCCTGGCCATAAACTAAACCCACGCCCCAAATGAAGTGCCAAGCCACAAAAAGCATTTGCGTCATCTGGGAATACAAGGAAAAGAAGGACTTCTAATTATAGGGCCTGGAAGCGGAAGCTTGGAGTGATTAGCTGTTTAGGCGCTGCTGTGTGTTTATCTGGAAGCTTCCTCTCCCTCACTCTCAGCCTCAAGTTTGATAGATGAGCGTTAGCATTTGAGGGTGGGGACTGAAGCTGCTGATGGTACATGGCGTTCTCCAAAATCTGAGGTAGCTGGAGACTGAACATTAAGGCTTCTGTGGCCTCATAAGAACATAAATCTTTTCAACTGGGCGTCAGCTGGTTAGCCCAAAAGGCGAAATTAAAGAGTAGCAAACCTCCACTGGGCATATGGTATAAAATCTTGGAAACATGAGTAGGTATGTCTTTTTTACCATATCCTATTTATAACACCTTCCTAATTGTATGGTTCTTTATCACGTGCACACATATGAACTAGAAAACAAATTACCAGCTATTCACACTCTCTTCCAAAGAGAGATATAAACACTGATATGCTGGGGCAATCAGAAATCATTCTAGAAATTCAAAATATATCACTCATAAAATAATTTTACATTTTGGTATTAATTCTTGTGAATTTAATACTTCCCCATCAATACCTGCACAGATTAAAACTTATAAATTATTTCATTAACTTTTAAAGTTACTAGTCAAATTTGTAAACATAAAAGTGGGAAAACAAAACCCTAGTACTGATCAAAATCTTTTAGGTTTTCAAATTACATAAAACCACAATAACCTATGAAAGTCTGATTAATAGAACCTTTAACCTGAATATGAATACTTGAAAACAATGGTCTCAAAATTTCCCTGTTGGCAGCATCAATGTTAGCACATTTCTTTAGCTGCTTGAAGATGCTGATGATCAAACTCATCACTGTATTTTTCTACATTTGTGGCCCAGGATATAGTAAGTCTTTCTTAAATTTAAGGTGAAAATCACTGTTAAAAGCACTGCAGTACACACAAAAAACATGATTCATTTTATCCCTTCCTCCAATAAATTAGACCAAATCTCTGATATGGTTCCTACTCATTTGTTCCATGTGGAAAAATCTAAAATCAATAATTGGCTTTCTAGCTCACTTATTTTATAACTTACTATCTCTATCTTCTTCCATTTCAGGAGTTTCAAGTTAAGTGTCCTAACTTCTTCACTGGAACAATTAATTAGTTTTCTTCCTTTCACTTTGCATCATGTAATATTTAGGATTCTGAAGATAACTCTGGCTATATCCAATGGGTTTTCATATTAAATATTCTAATATTCATTATTTTCAATAGTCTTTTCATCCAAGAGACAAATAGGAAAGTGGTGCATATGTATTTTTATTTTTCCAGTGGTTTAATACCTTTTTTGGTCAGATGCTAAAATAGTTCTTAAGCTTTATTAATGTTCATTAATTATAATTTATTTACAATAAATGTATTCATTTTATACAGTTGGATGAGTCTGCCAAGCATATACACCTATACTACTGGCATCACCAAGACAGAGCACATGTGAAAAAAAATCCCTTGTGTCCACTTGCCAGTCCATCCCCTCCCCAGTGCCTGGCCCCAGGTAACCACTGATTGGCTTTCTGTCATTATGAATTAACATTGCCTACTTTAGAATCCCATGTAAATGGATTCACACAATATCTTGTTAAACCTACTACCATGGCTAACAGTACTACATTCATTACTGGACAGTATTCCATTATACAGATATATGATCATTTATATGTCCATTCAGCAACTGTTTCTAGTTTTTGGCTATTGTAAAACAAACTCCTAGTAAGAGTCAAGAACAAGTCTCTGTGGAACAGAGGCGCCTGGGTGGCTCAGTTGTTGAGCATCTGCCTTCAGCTCAGGTCATGATCCCGGGGTCCTGGGATCAAGGCCCACATCAGGCTCCCTGATCAATAGGAAGCCTGCTTCTCCCTCTCTCACTCCCCCTGCTTGTGTTTCTTCTCTCACTATGTCTACCAAAAAAACAAATAAAATCTTAAAAAAAAAAGTCTCTGTGGAACGTGTGTTTTTATTTTTCTTAGGTGAACATATAGGAGGAGAACCGTTGGCTCATATATATGTTTAACCTGATTAAAAAAAAAAACAAACTGAAAATGTTTATCCAAAGTGGCTGTATCATTTTAACTTTCCCATGAGCTCCACAATTCATTAGCATTTGGTACTGTCAGTCTTTAAAGATTTAATCATTTCAGTGAGTATCTGGTGATTTCTTATGGTTTTAGTATGCCATATTCCTTGATGATCAATAATGCTGATCAGCTTTTCATGTGTTAAATGGCTATTTGCATATTTTCTTTTGTGACATAATTGTTCAAATATTTTGCCTATTTTTAACTTTTTGTCTTTTCATCACATATATCTATTTGTATATATGATATATGACTGTATACATATATGATACTCTCTCCCAGTTTATGGCACCCCACTTCATTTTCTTAATCATATTTTTCCCAAGGTCCTTAATTTAATGAAATCCAATTTTATGGTTTATGTTTTGGGTATCCTATCTAAAACATCCTTCTCTATCCCTCCTGTGTCACAATGATATAATCTTTTATTTCCTCTTTGAAGGTTTATAGTTTAAGCTTTCAAATTACGTCTATGATCAATTTAGAGTTCATTTTTATATATGGTGTTAAGTAAAAGTTTATTTTTTTCTCCCAAGTGGATATCCCCGTTGTTCCAGCACCACTGTTGAGACAACTATATTATCCACATTGAATTACTTACTATTTTGGTCAAATATCAAGTGACCATGTGCATGTCATCAATTTTTGAATTCTATTCCATTCATCTATATTTGCCCCAAACTGTCCTTTCTAGATCACATATATTTAGAGTAGGTCACTCACCATTTTCCAGATTGATTTGACTACTATAGACCTTTGAATTTCTATATAATTTTGGAATAAGCTTGTGTTGATTACTTTTGGTTTAACCATTCACTTTTAATAATGTGAACCATTAGTGGACAATATTAACACAAAACACTAATAGGGCATCAAGGCATAAAGTGATTAAATATTTTTATAAAAATGTGATTTTCTTTCATAACTGATAAGTTTTTTTACCCAGTCATATTGCAATATCACAACATGGAGGTTCTCTACAGTGGCAAATGTAAAATTTTTAGATATTTTTAGAAGATAAGGAAGTATTGTTTGGAAAGATTAATTTGACTCCTAACTTTATTCAGGAAAACAACATATCATACAATTTCAGAGTTTTAGAACTCTAAGGGCCTTAGAAATAGCATGCCTAACTTCAATTAATAGATATGATTACTGAAACTCACAGTGAGAAAACCAAATTCAAAACTCTAAAAAGTGTTAGCTTGCGTTGTCTATTATTAGTACAAATACAATATTACTGTCCTCAGAGAAAAATTATAAACACAGATGCACAGACACATAGAACAATCATAGACAATCACTGCTAAAAGTTCATAATAAAATACATTTCAAATTGAGGTTAAGAGGAATTTGGTAGGCAGAGGAGAGGGAGAAGTGAAATATCATGAAAAGCAGAAGAAAGGAGAAGTAAAGAGGATATGGTGCAGATCAGTCTGCTTGGAACAGATATTTAATGTATTAGGACTATAATACATAATTTGAAAGGTAAATTTGGAAATTAGGTATTTCCAAAGGAATGCCATTCAATGTACTTCAGAGATGTGTAAAACAGAACTTTTTAACTTTTTGGATAGAGCTAATACAGGGGTGTGTATGTGCGCTCACGCACCAATCTATATACTTTTTTAAAAATATTTTATTTATTTGACAGAGAGAAACACAGCCAGAGAGGGAACACAAGCAGGGGAAGTGAGAGAGGGAGAAGCAGGCTTCCCGCCGAGCAGGGAGCCCAATATGGGACTCGATCCCAGGACTCCGGGATCATGACCTGAGCCGAAGGCAGTCGCTTAACCAACTGAGCCACCCAGGCGCCCCACCAATCTATATACTTAACATTCATGCAACTGACATTATGTAAGCTACAGTTCAATAAAAATGAAGCCAAACCAAAATAAAAATAAGGGTAAGAGAACAAGATAAAACTGGCCATTTTATAGAGAGTGAATGGAGAGAGAAAAAAGACAGATGCTAAACAGAGCAGTCAGAAAGTTAAAATCCTACCCCTATGGGGCACGGGTAGGTAGGGAACACAATAAAACCTAAAAACACAGCAGCTATAGAGGGATGCATAAGAAATACAGATACATGGTGAGGGTCAAGAAAGAGGTCAGTGAGTCCCAGACGTGCAGCCTGGCCAAATGGGGGGTCAAAGCACAACAAATCATGCATTCCAACCATATATATAACACTCTAACATACTTCAGTCAAGGGTTTAGCAGGGGAGATCAGAAACTATGTAACAAATAAATTATTAGATGAAAAATAAAAGTATTCATCATTTAGCATTCTTATTTTGGGTATATTTGGAAATACGTCAAATATTAGCAAATTACCAAGTATCTCTGGAAATTAGATTTCATTACCTATCTGCACTATTTCAAAATATGATTCCTTCATTACGTCTCAGAAAAAGTATTTGTAAGAACAACCACTGTCATACAACAAAGATTGCTGGGAAGGTATGCATTCTTTGCACAACCTCACTCTATATATCTGTTTCGATATAGATAAGTGTAATGGCTTGTTGGCCCATCAGAAAGACATGACTTGTAGGGCACCTGGCTGGCTCAGTCGGTTAAGCGTCTTATGTCAAGCGTCTCTTGCAGCTCATGTCATGATCTCAGGATTGTGAGATCAAGCCCTTGTCAGGCTCTGCTTGAGGTTCTTTTTCTCTCCCTCTCCTTCTGCTCCTCCCCGCTCTTTCTTTCTCTCAAATAAATATCTTTACAAAGAAAAAGAAATGGCCTCAATAAAGAGATCAAAAACAACTACAACCATCAAAAACTTCCCACAAAACTAAGCAACAAACGGAATTCTCTTCTAAACTGTTGGTACTCTACAGTGTTGTTGTTGTTGTTGTTGTTGTTGTTGTTTTGGTAGAACCCATTATATTAATTCTGAATACTGATATGGACTACTATTTTTACATGTTCCCTTTCATCATCCATTCTTGCACCCTGTCCCATTCCCATTCCTTCTCACCCTAAGTACCCATCTTATTGGAGGTAATGTTTGTCCTTTGAAATATATTTATCCTTGAGAAATATTTGCACTATTTTCAGAGCAATGTTCAAAATAATTAACATATGGCAAGAGTACAGACAAAGCTGAATGAGAACACTGAAACAAGCCTGAACCCAGGGGAACACCAAAGCATTCTAGAAGAGAGCAAATGGGAAGGGACCACAAATATTCAAGCACTCCACTTCTTAACAACCAATGAAATTGTCCTGATAAGCAGAAGTTTAATACACCCTTGACTACTTTGCATGTGTGTACCTGACTATAGATATTCTTCTTTACCTTCTTCCAAATTTAATACGCGGTTTCTACTGTTATAGTTACATCAGTTACAGGTAGTATAATGTTAGAAATATGTGTGTATATATATGTTTGCTTCACATTTTACATAGCACACATATATGTATTCACATCTTTCATTAATCCATTTATGGCTAACTGAGAAACTTTGCTTAATTAACTAGAAATACTATGGCAGTCATGGTGGGAAAGGAGAAGGGCTCCTCCTTACTAATGGACACCCAGGACCCAGGGCTACATTAGGATTTTCATGGGCTTTGGACATTTTGGCCTTTATGGGCCCCCTCTTCAATGAAAAAATATTTAAAACTATATTTTATAATTACAGTTGTTGGTTTTAAAAATATTAAAGTATCACATTAGCTTAAAAGTTTATTTATTTACTTGTTTGTTTGTTTTCTTTTGCTTTTAAAAGGAATTAAACATTTTGTTGGGACCACAACAGTAGCACAGGCCCTGAGTATGATGCCTACTGTACTTTATGGTAAGTCAAACCTACAAAGTTACCACTGACAAGTCCTGTGCCACAATGAATATAGAGCAAAGAGAACAAATTCTTCAGGGAGTAATCCATTACATGACTAAAACACGTCATTTTATGATGATGACAGAGAATAACTACAAATCTAGAATGGAAACATCTCTTTCTATGGGGAAAATAAAAAGCAATAAACTCTTCAAGCTGTCTTTGCATTGTTAGTGATACAGTATAAGTGACTAGCAGTAATAAACCAGAAGTTGTTGGATAAGAGGAAAAATCTGAAGCCACATAATTCTGTAAATCTGTGGGGCATTATAGATGTTAACAAAAATCAAGACAAGGTACATTTTTCTGACCACTCACTGTGATCAATGGGGAAGACTCTGTGCAAAAGAAAAAAAAAAAGAAACCAACCTAAAGTTTTTTAATGATTAACCCAAGACCACTATCACCTTTCAATACATGGCATTTAATTAACCAGAAAAATTTCAAGTCTGTTAAAGACGCAGTCAAGCACCCAAAGAGGTACATGTTTAATCTGCTTCACTATAGGCCCAACATTCATTTTCCTCTTATTAATGGATGGAAAAGCAAGGAAGGACAAATATTTAAAATGCAGATGTGCTGTAGTTCACAGCTCTCAGCTACTCAATTGGCAGAAATAGCGCCTCTGGAAAACAGATCAATTATTTACCAAATTAAAGACAACAGGTCTGTTTTAGAAATGTCAGCCTTACTGCAGAGAGTTGAGTATTTCTTTATTCTGTTTCTAATTTCTAATTTAATTAATAAAACAATACTTGTCTTCTTTGATGTCAAAGACAACATATGTAATATGCCAATCTAGTGTACTTAGCTACACAAATATGATACATTTTCCATAAGGTATTTTTAAAATATGTGTTATATATTTTAATGTTATATTTATGTGGTATGTTTCTTCATTTAATATAATTTGCCATCCGGGATCACTCCCACAATTTAGGTGAAAAGACAATTCTTGCTCAAACCACAAATGAGAAATAACTTGATTTTATTCAACAAAGAGTAATTACATTGAATTAATGCCTTATATCTGCCCTGCCGGAGTTTCTCCATGATTACAATGACAGAATAGAATAATTAACTAATGTAAGTATTCAGTCTATACTTACTATCAACTATGTGAAAATTACCAGGCTAATAATAAATAATGCCTGGGGACAAAGTAAAAGCTTACCTCTCGCAGA
Source organism: Spilogale gracilis (assembly GCA_004023965.1). NCBI lineage: Eukaryota > Metazoa > Chordata > Mammalia > Carnivora > Mephitidae > Spilogale > Spilogale gracilis. The sequence continues at coordinate 55,191 of PITA01011583.1, read as the reverse complement.
AAACATGTTGAAAGGATACTCTCAATGTGTATAAATAAATTTAAACTAGGATGAGGTAAGTTAATAATAATAAAAAGAACGCCAGCGAAATTTTGTGAGGTCTCACTATGTTTTTGGTATTGTTTTTCGTACCATTATCACCCCTCATTTCATTGATGAGAAAACTGAAGTTCTGGGGGTGATCCAAACAGACTAAGCAACTTGCCCAATTAAGTGGCAAGGTGGGGGGAAGGCATAACATTTTATTTAGAGTCAGGAAGGTCTTCACAAATTTATATTTAAAGTGGGCCTCAAGAGAAAAATAGGAGCTATCCCAGTAAAAGAGGATTTCAGGCAGAAGAAAAATGATATAACATGCTTAAGGAGCTGAAAAATAGTGTGGCTAAATGTTGGAGGGAAAGGTTAGGAGAACAGGTTGAAGCACTGAAGTTGTGTTGGGCTATAATACTTTTAGGCAACAGAAGATGAAGGTATCATTAACATTTAACATTTCTTAAAAATTATTTGAGTATCTTACAATGGAAGTAAACACATGGGGGAAAGTATGATACAACAATCATAAACAGAAGAATTTAGAATTGGGCTGTGACCAAATAAGACTCTTTTAAAAACTAAGAGTAACTAAATGATTCTTACATGTACAGTTATAAATTCAGTGTTTGTGCAGCCCACAAATTCCTAACTCTTATACTGAAACAGGCTATATTTGGAGATGGGATCTTCAAGGAAGTAATTAAGTTAAAATCAGGTGATAGGGTGAGACCATGATCTGATATGATTAGTGTCCGTATAAGAAGAGCCATCGCAAACCGTTGTACACTACTGGTGGGAACGTAAATTGGTGCAACCACTGTGAAAAACAATATGGAAGTTCCTCAAAAACTTATCAGAACACCCACATGATATATGCACTCCTAGGTACAATGCAGCATTATTTATAACAGCAAAGATATGGAAGCAACTTAAGTGTCCATTGATATATGAATGGATAAAGATGTTATATATTTATATATAATAAGGAATATTACTCAGCTATAAAAAAGGATGAGATTTTTGCCATTTGCAACATGGATGGAGTTAGAGGGTTGGTATACTAAGTGAAGTCAGAAATAGAAATACCATATTTACCACTTAAACATGGAATCTAAAAAAATGAAACAAATGAACAAATAAACAAAAGACAGACTCTTAAATACAGCGAACAAACTGACGGTTGCCAGAGGGGAGGTAAGGGGGATGAGTAGGAGAGCTAAAGGTTTAAGAGGTACAAACTTCCAGTTATAAAATAAGTCAGAGAGATGAAAAGCACAACATAAGGAATACAGCCAGTAATACTGTAATAACACAAAAAAGGTGACTACACTTATCACAGTGAACACTAAGTAAGGTAGAGAATTGTCAAATTAAGATACTACACACCTGTAACTAATATAACACTGTCAATTATACTTCAATTTAAAAAAAAAATAAAAATTATATAAAAATTTAAAACGAGAGACTGCAGAACTAGCTTCCCACCTCTCCCTGCTCCTCTGCACCAAAGAAAGGTCATGTGAAGACATGTTGAGAAGGTGACTATTTGTTAGCCAGAAAGAAACACCTCACTAGAAACCAAATCAGCTGGAACCTGGTTATTAGACTTCTAGCCTCCAGAACTGTGGGGGGGAAAATGCTGTTGTTTAACCCCCCTTTCTATGGTATTTTGTTATGGCAGCCTAAGTTAATGCATGTACACAGATTACCGTCTACATCGAGTGTCCTCAAGGCCATTTTATTTGCTCCCATGACCAGCAAAGAGGATTTGGGGTTGAATGTGTAAAATCAAAAGATACTATTTTTCTTACCCTATAACCCAAACAAAACGATAAAAAAAAAGCTTTTTTAAAAAATCAACTTGAAAACTCAATACAAAAAACATAAATACAAGTAGTTTCTCTTACATCAGGCAGAACAGCAGGAGGAAGAAAAATCCACAATATGTGAGGGTAAGAAGAACTCAGCAACTTTCTCAAAACTTTCAATGGCTCCACTTGAACTGACACCATAAATTAGAATGCTGCCCCCCAAAAGCGTAACTCTGTACTCAGCTAATTGAAAGGATCAAGATTAATAATGCATGGGGTACCCAGGTGGCTCAATCGGTTAAGCATCTGTCTTCGGCTCAGGTCATGATCTTAGGGTCCTGGGCCAAGCCCTGCGTCAGGCTCTATGCTCAGTGGTGGGGCCTGCTTCTCCCTCTTTCAAAAAAATATATATTTTAAAAGATTAGTAATGCTAAAAGCTGTGAACAAAGAGAGTTGCCAGTTGCTAGAAAATAAATAGAAAACTGTAAAACTAACCTATCCTATCTAGTTGAAACATTTCTGAAAATTATGGGCAAAATACAGATATTCCCATACAGAAAAAAGCTTAAAAAGTCATCTTCAGGGGCGCCTGGGTGGCTCAGTTGGTTGAGCGACTGCCTTTGGCTCAGGTCATGATCCCAGACACCCGGGATTGAGTCCCACATCGGGCTCCCTGCTCGGCGGGAAGCCTGCTTCTCTTCTCTCACTCCCCCTGCTTGTGTTCCCTCTCTGGCTGTGTTTCTCTCTGTCAAATAAATAAAAATCTTTAAAAAAAAAAAAAAAGTCATTTTCACGAGATAATCCAGAAATAGCCCATAGAATACTTTAATGAGAAAAGTGCAAAAGTAATTCGATGGAGAAAGAATGGGACCTTGAAAAAAATGAAGAAGTACCAACTGAATATCCACAAGCCAAAAAACAAAAAAAAAAACACAAAAGAACCATGATCTAATCCAATGCATTATACAAAAACTAACACCAAATGGGGAATCTGGGTGGCAAAGTAGGTTAAGTGTTCAACTCCTGACTTCAGCTCAGGTCATGCTTTCAGGGTCCTGAAATCAAGCCCCACATCATGCTCTGCGCTGGGCATGGAGCATGCTTAAGATTCTTTCTCCCTCTCTCTCTGCCGCCCACCAAAAACTAACATAAAATGTATAAATTTAAATATAACATGTAAAACCAGAAAACTAGTAGAAAATCACATAGGAGAAAAATCTTCAGGCCCCAGATTGGTGCACCTTTTTTAGACATGAACACAAAAACCCAAATGATTTTTCTTTTAATTGGATTTGACAAAAAGTAACTAATTTTGCTCTCCAAAAGACCCTGCTAAAGAGATAAAAATACAAACTTCTCACTGGGAAAAAATATTTCCAAACCACCTCTCTTACCCATATCTATTATTTATAAAATAAAAAGTGGTGAGAATAGCGAATACCAGCAAGGACGTAGAGAAAGCATGTTTCCGGGATTAAAGAGAAGTATGAGAACTATGTCTCACCAAGTAGAGGATATCAATAAAAATGTAATATTATAAAAAAGAAACAAATAGAAATTCCAGAGTTCAAAAGTACAATAACTTCAATAGAGGGGCTCCAATAGCAGATTTGAACTAAGCAGAAGAAATCAACTGAGATCATCAGTTTGAGACTAAACGAATGAAAAAAAAAAAATCAACAGAGCCCCTGAGACATATAAGACACCACCAAGAAGACTGATCAGTAAGTAACAAAGCAGGAAAAAGAGACAGAAAAAAACATTTAAAAGAAATAATAACTGAAAAGTCTCAAATATGATGAAAAACATTTAGGCAATGAAACTAATCACTAGGATACTACAAAGGTAGATACATGTCAATTTTAATTTGTCAGGACACAGAGAATGTGCAAACACCAAGAGGGCACCCTAAGGTAAATGAGAGACTTTGGTTGATAATGATGTGTCAATATAGGTTCATCATCTATAACAATACTACCACTGTGGTGTGGAATGTCAGTAGTATGGGCAGTTTGGGGTGAGGGCAGGATTTTATGAGAGTTCTCGTGTACTTTCCAATTTTGCTGTGAACCTGAAACTACTTGAAAAACTAAAGTTCATTAGTTAAAAAAAAAAAAAAGCTCCCTAGAAAACATTCCTCATTGTGTATCTAAATCACTGAAAGCAACAAATTTACACCACCCATAGTGAAATCTGTCCGGATCTAAGCACTGGAGGCCTCTATGGCACTTCCAACCAAATCATAAATGTTGTCATTAAAATATTTGTTTTAATTCAGGACTCAGAGTCACAGCTAATAAACAAGAATGGGAAGGAGAAATTGAAAAACAAACTGTGGGCAGCTGGTGAACTAGAAGTTTCACAACGGTATTTAATGGCAGCCCATAATTTCTTTGCTTGAATAGGCCCATACAAGACCAAATGGCATCCCATCCAAACAACGGTATTTTCTCTGTAGTGCTCTTTGGAGTGTTATTTCGTCATGTACATTTTATATTGCTTTTAAAATTTCTCAGGTAGAAAACGGGTCTGGTTTCTTCTTGAATTCTGATGTATGTCCAGAACATTTTAAGAATTCTGTCATCCAAAAATATGCCTTTCTAAAAAAAAAGATTATGAAATTTATTTATATTCTGAAGTACAATAGGGATAGGTTCAGGTAAATGGTTAGAGAAAGATAAGGTTTAAAAACAAACACACAAAATCAACATTTTTGTTGTGTTTTGTTTTTAATGAACTTCCCTAAACTTGCAAAAAGTATTCTAACCAGCACTATTATTATTATTAGCCATACTACATACCCCATGAAAAAGCCTTTAACCAAATAAAAGAATTATTAGAAAAGCAAAACTGTTAAAACTTACGGATACAAATAAATTTAGAAGCACATACGGATACATGTAAAGAAAAACTGAAAGGTATTACTAGGTGATCTACAAGTTATATTTAGAAAAGGCCAATTTAAGTAAAAAAACATAAGTAGTGTGTGAAGGCCCACTTAAATTACATACCTTTCTACAAAACACCAACTGATAAAAGTCAGAAGCTAATAAAACTAATTCAACCAGAGAACAGAAAACTGTCTCATTTTATAACATAAGTAAATTTATTGAAGGGTTTAAAAAATCAACAGAAAATACATCATTTGATCTCCCAAAAATATTTTTTCAAACTATTAGTAACTAAAGGGGAAAATTACAACCACTAAGGTATCCATGCATTTACAAATGGCAATGCAGCCTCTTGCTTCAAACATTTCATATGTATGAGAGGGTTAAGATAAAACAAAAAATATAATACAGAAACTAGACAAGCAATATAAAATGCCACATAATCATAGGAGGTGGATAATACTTAGCAGCCACAGCTGAGTCCAATTCAGATACTGACCAGTTAAAAAAAAAAAAGTCGAGGCTTTCAAATCACTGAGAACTGAATCTTTCATAGACACACTTGCTTACACTCAAGCTATAACAGTCATATTCTGAGTAGCAAAAATACTCAGAGCTGAACAGTAAATAAATAAGATGAACTGTAAGCAGTTGCATGAAATCTCCACCATCTTCTATGAAAGATTTTGCAAACCAATTTTGTGAGTGGTTGCTGAGTTATGAACCCTGTATTTAATTCAAATATTTAAACAGGTACAACACATTTATAAAATGTTGCAGAAATGATGACACATTGAAAAATGTCTGCCACATAAGAAATAGATGAGTCCACTGTATAGACTCTGCTTCACAATCTATGTCAAATGTGCCATATGTTTCTTGCCTCATTCATTCAGTCAGGATGTATTTCTAAACCAGACACAGACTCATTATTTCCTAGCTGTCTTTTAGGTTAGAGTTTAGAACGGACTTCCTTTGAAGAACTTCACCAGTAGTCGAAACCAAGTTAATACTCATCTCCTGGTATCTGTCCTTACTCCACAAAGGATTTTACTGCCTTGTGTTAAGTCTCTATCACACCAGTAGATTGCATGAGTAGGGACTGTCACTTGTTAACTCAATCACCAAGCCTGAGTCAGGCAATGTGAATGGCATCTCCCGTGAAAGAGCTAGCTTCCAAGGTGTTTTGACAGGTGAAATCATACCAAGCATAAACCTTTGGATAACAGGCTATGAACATTCTAGTGCAATGAACTTTTTCAGCAATATGGTGAGGGAAGCTTCCTAGGAACACCTTTCTCAGAATAATATATTTTAAAGACAAAGTAAAATACTGGTGATTTTAAAAGCTGACATACAGAATATGTGCGCCTTTTTTTTTTAAAGATTTTTATTTATTAATTTGATAGAGAGAAACACAGCTAGAAAGGGAACACAAGCAGGGGGAGTGCGAGAGGGAGGAGGTTTACCACCTAGCAGGGAGCCCAATGCGAGGCCCAATCCGTGACTTGCACTGAAGGCAGACACTTAACGACTGAGCCACCCAGGCAACCCCAGAATATGTGCTTTTTGATACATATTAAAATATAGTGTCTACCATAATTTTGAACCATAAGCAATATTGAGAATTCTATAAATAAGAAAGAAATGATATGAAAACATTATTTTTATTGCTCAGACTCATTGGTACAGCTAATATTTCATTGGTTTATTTTACATATTCATAAGTGAAGAAAATTTTCATCAGCAATTAGAAAAAATAAATATGTAGTTTTTTTTTCCTAAATTCATATACTCTCTGAATTTTATCCATGGACCTTCCAGATCCTACACAGAAGTTAAGAAGTCTTGTTTGAGATTCAAGAAAAAAATTGAAGAGATCTTAAAACTCATAAAATAGTTCTCATAAAATAATCTTTCCTCCAAGAAATTACAGCATCTGATGTAAGACTGACTTAAGAATACAACAGCAGAAGAATTCATATGTTTTAAAGAGGTGATATACATACCCAAGGAATGATTTATAAAAGAAATAATTGATAAGCTGGACTTGATTAAAATTAAATAATTCTGATCTTCAAAAACACTTTCAAGAGAATAAGACAAACCAAAGACTGCAAGAAAATACTGACAAAACACATATCTAATACAAGACTGTTATCCAAAATATACAAAGTCTTAAAAGCCAACAATTTAAAAATGAACCACCCAATTAAAAATGGGCAAAAGATCTGAACATAAACATCATGAAAGAAGATACACAAATGGCAAATAAACTGTGGGATGTCCACACAATGGAATGTTATTCAGCACTGAAAAGAAATGAGAAATCGAGGCATGAAAAGACATGGAGGAGATTTAAATGCATATTAGTAAATGAAAGAAGCCAATGTGAAATGACTATATACAGTAAGATTCCAACTAGATTACATTCTGGAAAAATGGAAACTAAGAAACAGTAAAAGGATCACTATTTGTGAAGGGCTGAGGCAGGGAGGGATGAACAAGAGCAAAGGGGACTTTTTGGGCAGTGAAACTATTCTGTATGGTACTATACTGGTGGGTACATATCATTCTATATTTGTCAAAATTGACAGAATGTACAACACCAAGAGGGAACCCTAATGTAAAGTGGAACCCAGAGGTTAGGTAGGGAAACAAGTATTTAAAGAAATGATTATTCCAAGATAAACTGTATCATAGAATTATACAACCAGTGCATTAGGAACACAAAAAAAGTAGTTATAAATATAAAAATTCTTAATCTTACCATAAAAACACAAATTTTGGAGTTCAAATAGAAATCAAATAAAAATGTACATCAAAATTATGAAATCACAGAAAATTATGGTTTTCTAGAGTTCAATGTTAGACAATGATAAAGATAACTAAAACATTCTTTAGGTTATATAGGATGTTCTTATTTTAATGGAAAGCCACAAGCAGGAAAGAACACAGCTTCCAATGTCTGAAGCACTCTATGGTAATATAAAATATACATTAATACAAAGGAGATTTGACATAACAGATGGACTATCAAAATGAGTCATACTGGTTACTCCAAGTGGAGTGCTGTAAGTGACATAACTTCCAGATTGTTTCTTCAGATTTAACTTAATTCCCATAACATTCAGATCATTTCCATAAATCTTTGTCTTCACTAATTAAATCAATTCTACTGATCAACGATCACTGCAAAATCTTCCTCTCTATCAAAAATGACTAAGATATTAGAAGGGAGATTATTCAAAATACTCTATATTATCCTCTCACCATCATTCTTTATTTGAAAAGATGAAAAGGGAAAAAAGATGGGTCTTTCCATCAATTTTAATTAATAGGATCATTTCTACAGAATAAGATGAAACAAAGGGATAAGATCAGAAAAGATTGTAAGTTTATGAAGATTATTTCAGCTCTAAGAGCAAAAGGGCAATTTTATCTTTTAGTTAAAAACAAAACATTTTAAAAATAGCTCCACCAGAGTGGAATTATGCCACTCTAAATATTAAATCAATTCCTAACCATAAAAATTGGTAAAGAGAAAAAATTAAGGGTGTATCTTGCCTTTTACATACAAGAGAACTATTATCTTTCCTCCAAGAATTACAGCATCTGATATAAGACTGACTTAAGAATACAACAGCAGAAGACTTCATATGTTTTAAAGAGGTGATATACACACCCAAGGAATTATTTATTAAAGAAATAATTGATAAGCTGGACTTGATTAAAATTAAATAATTTTAATTTTAAATAATTTAATAAAAATTAATCATTCCTGGTTGATGAGAAAAAAAATTTTCTTTTAAAGAACAACAGTTAATCAAGCAGAAAACATGATAGAATTAGAAAAACCACCATTCTACAGCCTTTCATTTAACAACACAATTAAAAAGTTGTTTCAAAAATGAAGCCAAAATAACACTCTACAGATTACTTGCTAATCTCCACAAGAAAAACTTAGCTCCAATATGCAGGTATTTTGATGGGCTACTAACATATCCATGTGATCAAATACATTATGTATTTTGCAGGACACATTTTTGAGAAAATTGGGAAATTTTAAATTATGACTTGGATATCAGATAATATGTTAACCTTTTGAACTACAATATCTGGTTACATGGGAAAAGGCCCTTATTCTTAGGAAATGTATGATTAATTTGTAGTCTGGTAAAATGTCATCAAATATGTGACTTAAATTCAAATGACTCAACAAAATACAACATGCCGATGTATATATGTTATATATACCATGGGTGTACAAGTATATACATATATATTTTTTATACATATGAAATGTGTACACCTAATTAAGGTGGTGATACATGGGTCATTATTATACCATCTTTTAAATCTATTTTTATGTTTGAAACCTTAAATAACAAAAAGTTTGGAGAAAGAAAATGAAAAGTAGTAGGGCATTCCATATACTGTAACATCTCTCCTTATCAAATGCCTTAAGCAGAAAAACAGAAACTACCATCAAAAAACATGGAAAAATATAAGTAGTTTATATTATGCTACAAAATGAAAAAGAAACTTGAAATTACAAAGTTTCACATACATTAATATGTCATCTGGAATATTGAAGTTCACAGCTTAATTATAATACAGAAATTAACAGAACTCAACAGCACTGTTTACCACCTTCTTGGGAGCAAAACAAATGCTTAGAGGATTTCTAAAGTTTTAAATTAATTCATTCAAGAACCACTTACTGAACACTATTTACTTTTCTGATATACACACTGACCCATATAAGAAAAGTTAGATTTGAATATATTTCATATTTTCCATTTCTAAAAAAGAAAAAAAAAACTGGTTGAAAAGCCTATGCTATAAATGGCGGAAAAAAAAAAAAAGAAAGAAAGAAAAAGAAAAAGACATACCACTTGTATTAAACGCCATACAGCACACTGGTTTTTCATGAGCAGGAAAGTGGGCCACAATACCATCACTGTCAGAATCCTCGCTCACAAGCACCTTTACAGAAAGAAAAGGCAAATGGAAGTTAAGCTTTACTCACCAATTACTGAGCCTGAAGGTATACACAGCTACACTACAATGCCCTGACCAAATAACATCCTTCCACTATATTGGAAGACTATTCTTGTCACCATAAGGTGAGAATGCCACTTTAGGAATGAGGAAAAAATATAATTTGCCCCAGCAGATCAATCATATGAACTCTAGAAACATTTGATTGGCTTTACTGTAAATGACAATTTACTGAAGTGGAGGTTTAGAAAAAAAATAAAAAGCATAAAATCAGCCAAGTAGAGCTTCATCCAAAGAACATGCAGTTCTTATTGTATTATGGCCTGTTGGAAAATGCTTGCTCATGACTAGATTATTATTGGGTCGTGATATTCAGACATAAATAATTTACTCAATAAATATTTTTTAAAGATTTTATTTAATTGTTTGTTTATTTATTTATGTGAGGGAAAGAGAGTGAGCATGCGCACAAGCAAGAGGAGCAGCAGGCAGAGGGAGAGTAAGGATCCCTGGTGAGCAAGGAGCCCGATGCGGGACTTGACCTAAACTGAAGGCTGATGCTTAACTGACTGAGCCACCCAGGTGCCCCTAAATAATTTAATCTAAAGTACAACAGGAACTAATCCTACACTGGCAATGCTAATTTTTCTTTTAGTGTGAAAAGTTTTACAAAGGTATAATTCACATGCCATAAAGTTGCCTATTTTATGTTTATAATTCAATGATTTTATACAATACTATAACCATTACAACAATCCATTATATAGAAATGCCTGATTTGTCATCCTTTCCTATCTTAATGCTTTAATCTTCTTGCCTTATTGCTCTGACTTGACCCTGCAATTCAGCCACAGATTTATCAATCTTTTGTGCATGGATCATTGCTGCCATCTTAACAGTATTTGAGTGTTCAGTTCCATATATCAAGTATATTCACACTGTTGTGTAACAGATTCCTAGAACTTGATCTTGCAACACTGAAACTCTACACCCACTAAACACTGATTTTTCCTCCTCCTTCCCCAGCCCTTGGTAACCACCTTTCTATTTTCTGTTTCTACGATTTTGAGTATTTTTAGAGAGTCAAAATAATGGAAAGAATAGAGTGTTTGCACTTTTGTGACTGGCTTATTTCCCCCAGCAAAATGTCCTCAAGGTTTGTCCATGTTGTAACATGTCACAAGATTTTCTTCTATTTTAAGGTTATACAATATTATTATATAGTATATATCACATTTTTCTTTATCCATTCACACATCGATAGATACATGGATTGCTTCCACATCCTGATTACCACAAACAGGCTGCAATGAAGGTGGGTGTGAACTTTTTTGCATGTAAATGGAAAAGTCAAATTGCTGGATCATATGATAATTCTATTTTTAACTTTTTGAGGCTCGATTTTGCTGATCTTTTCAAAGAACCAATTTTGGATTGTCCCTAATATTGCATTGTTTGCTATATTGTTGGCTTCTGTTCATAACTTTAAGATTTACTTCATTTGTTTTGCTTGGTTATAGTTTGCTCTTCTTTTTTATATTAGAAAAAGGGAAAAGTGAAGACTATTAGTTTGAGACCATTTTTGTTTCCTACTATAAGCATTTAAAGCTAAACATTTCCTCTATACAAGGGAAGAGCTGTACTTCATAAATTCTAATATGTCCACTTTTATTTTCATTCAAAATATTTTCTAATTTCCTTGAGATTCCTTCTCTGACCCATGAGTTATTTATAGGTAAGTGTGTTGTTTTATTTCCAAATATTGGGAGATTTCCATAATTTCATTCTGTTATTGATTTCCATAGTTCACAGGGAACACACTTTGCATGATTTTAATCCTTTTAAAGCTATTTAGATTTGTTTTATGGCCAACCATAAGGTCTATCTTGGAAAACATTCCAGATGTTCTTGAAAAGAATGCAAATTCTACAGGTTTGGGGGAGGAAATGTTGCATTGTGCTGGTTGACAGTGTTAATCGAGTCTTATAAATCTTCACATATTTTGTCTAGTTTTTCCTATTACGAGAGCAAAGTATTTAAATCTCAAGCTGTAAATGTTAGCTGTAATTTCTCCTTTCAATTTGTTGGACTGTGCTCAACGTTTGCTGGGCTATGCTGTAGGTGTTCACACATTAATATTTGTTTTACCTACTTATTACACTGACCTTCTTGTTATTATATCTTTTGCTCCAATATTTCTTCACTGAAGTATTTTGTCTGATATGAATATATCCACTCCAGTCCTATTATGGTTATTGTTTGCATGATACATTTCTTCAATCCTTTTATTTCAGCCAATTATATCTTCAAATCTGAATTATTCTGGTCTGATAATTACTGTCTTTTAACTTGAGTCCATTTATAGTTAATATAATTATGCACATAATTGGACTTAGGTCTGCTATTTTGCTAATTATTTTGTCTCGGGTGTTTGCTGTACCTCTGATCCTCTTGTGTTAATTATTTTTAAAGTTACCATTTTAATTCCTCTTAATTTTTTGGAATAATTTTTAGTGGTTACTGTATAGGATACAAGGTACTACATAGATTGCAAGATTTCCCATTAATTATAAGTTTAATTGCAATAAATTATACCTCCTTGCTCCAACATAGCTGCATCCTCTCCACATTCCTTTGTGCTACTGTTGTCACATATATTATCAACTGAGAAACATGTTATAATTATGCCCTAAAAACAACTGTCTACTTTTTAAAGAAATTAAGGAAAGAGAAAGATAAATATTTATATATTTTGTTTCCTCCAATGTTTTTCTGCCCCTTTTTCACCTCTCTTTCTGAGATCCCAATTACACACGTTAGTACATTTGTTGTTCCAAAGGTCTCTGAAGCTCTACTTATATTTTACCAACATTTTTCCTCTCTGTTCTCCAAATTGGGCCCAATCTCAGGCTAGCAGAGCTATATATTATCTACCACACTCACATTATCTCACATTAGCAGAGCTACACATTATCTACCACACTCACCAAGCTCCAGCCAGATGTGAATAAGAGTGGCCTCAGGCAAAAAGTCCATATTCTCCTATCACTGCTATCCAAACTCTAGAATGTTTATGTATTCTTACATGTATGTATTCATACATGTTTATGTATTCTTAGTGTCTGTTCTATATCCAGAGTCCCCAAACAGTAAATTTTGAAAATTCTTTCAACAATGTACTTATTTTCTAAGGAGAAGATTTGCTTACCTCTTCACTGTAACTGACAGTCATTCCCCAATCACCAGTAAATTTATACATTCAAACCACCATTTAATACATTTTAATAATGTATAAATTTAATGCTTAGTAAATTTACACAACTGTGTAACCATTACCACATTCTAGATTTAGAATTCTTCCATCACCCCAAAAATGTCTTCATATTAACTCCACAGTAGATCTCTAACCCTAAGCCCCAGGCAATCCTTTTATATATTTAATCTCTTTGCTTTTTCTAAAAATTTTGAAAATTTTTCATCTAAACAGAATCATGCAGGCAGCTCAGTCAGTTAAGCATCTGCCTTCAACTCAGGTCATGATGCCAGAGTCCTGGGATCAAGTCCTGTATCAGGCTCCTTGCTCAGCAGGGAGCCTGCTTCTCCCTTTGCCTGCCACTTCCCCTGCTTGTGCACTCTCTCACTCTCTCTCTATCAAATAAATAAGATCCTTAAAAAAAAAAAAAGAATCATACAATTTGCCTTCTATTTTCTTTCACTTATATTCTTTTCTTTCGCTATAATATACTTCAACCATGTTGTTTCAGGTATCATTCTTTTTTTTTTTATTGATGAGCTGTATTTCACTGTATGGAGGTATCACAACATGTGAGTTCACCCACCAATTCTTGGCAGTTTGGATTATTTCTAGTTGACCACTGTTATGCATAGTCTGTTATGAATAAGTATGTGTACATATTTTTGTGAACATGCCTTTATTGGGGAAATGAATTTGCTCAGTGATATAATAAATATATGCTACACTTTCAAGGAAACTAACAAACTGTTTTCCAAAACAGCTACATCATTTTCTTTTCCACCAGTAAAGTATGAGATTTCCAATTTCTCTGCATCCTTCCCAACACTTTGTATTGTACATCTTTTTAATTATGGGCAATCTACTAGAGGCAGAAATCAGAATGATGGTCACCAGGGCCTGTGGGGACAGGAGGTTGGGGAGTTATAGTACAATGAATCCAGATGATGAAAAAGTTCTAGAAATGGAGAATAGTGATGGTTGAACAACACTATGAATATACTTCTGCCACTGAACTGCAAACTTAAACATGGCTAAATGTCAAATTTCACGTTACACACATTTTACCACAATTGGTGGGGAAATATTATATTATTTTATTTTTTCAGTGTTCCAAGATTCATGGTTTATGCCCCACACCCAGTGCTCCATGCAATATGTGCCCTCAGTACCCACCACTAGGCTCCCCCATCCCCTTAATCCCTCCCGTCCAAGACCTTCAATTTGTTTCTGAGTCCAAAGTCTCTTATGTTTCATTTCCCTCCCCAATTTACCCTAATTCTCATTTCCTTTCCTTCTCCCACTGTCCTCTATATTACTCTTTATGCACCACAAGTAAGTAAAACCATAAAACATGCATTTTAAGTTATTTTTCCAATCCTTCTTTTTAGTTGTTCCATTGACTTTCTTTTTTTATTATTAACATGTAATGTACTATTTGTTTCAGGGGTACATGTCTGTGATTCATCAGTCTTACACATATTAAGGGAGAAAAATAAGAAAAGGAAAAGAAGTCTTATAGGAGTAGTCTTCGGCAAAGTGTGTTACACCAAGTTTGTTAAATATATTAAGGGTTTGCTCTGGGATATAAGGTATATTCAAATAATTGTAGAACCATCACCACAACCAAATTTAGGACATTTTCATCCCCAAAAGAAACCCCATAATCATTAACAGTTGCTCTACATTTCCCCTATTTCTTCCAAACTCCCAGTCCTGGGCAACTGTAATCTATTTTTTCTATTGATTTGCTTCTTCTGGACATTTCAGATAAATGGAATCATACAACATATACTCTTTTGTGACTGGCTTCTTCCACAAGGCATATTATTTTCAAGATTCATCCCCATTAAAACATGAACCAGTACTTCATTTCTTTTTACTACTGGAGAGTATCACATTGTATGTATATATCACGTATTATTTATCCATCTACCAATCAATTAATGTACACTATGGCTGCTCCTACTTTTAGGCATTGCAAGTAATGCTGCTGTGAACATACATGGACATGTATTTTCATTTCTTTTGGGTATATCTGGAAGACAAATTGCTAAGTCACATGGTAACTCTTCCAAAGCACCTAAACAAATTTATATTCCCACCAGAAGTGTATGAAGGCTCTCATTTCTGCTTATTGGCCCTTGCCACAAACAGAGGTCTCCCCACTTCTCCCAGCCAACAGCAGGGACCCGCTGAAACCCATAGATCCCAAGCCCCGAGAGGCTTCAGAATATAGTGGAGCCCAAGCCAAGCTGTGGTCCCCTCACCTCCAGCCTTTGGGTTTATTTTCCAGTTTGGTGGGGCAAAGAGGAGGAAGCTGGAATGGTTGTGTAGGTGCAGAACAGTTTTAAGTGTATCCACTGTTAACCCTCCTGATCACACAGCTGACGGGGAGCTGTGGCTAGCTATCACTGCCCAGCATCACAGGAGAGTACTATGCCACATACCACTGAAGAGGGAAGTTCAAAATTCCCAAAATTCAAAGTACGGTTTCTACTGAATTTATAACACTTTCACATCATCATAAAGCCCATTTCACTATTTTAACTCGATTACAAGATTGCCTTTTTAGGTATTATAACCCTCTATCTTCCTCTCCAACACAACTAACAGTGAGTATTCTATTTAATGGTACCAATACAGAAGCTGTCTAGTAAAAAGGCACATTAATCCTGGGGCACAGCAAAGCCTCAGACCACTATGCAAGATTCTTTGTATCTTCTTCCTTATGAGCTTCACAAATACGACGACCAGATACTTTTGGTAGGATTCTCTCCATTGCATTATCACTTTGCCTAAAACATCAAATTAATAATAGAAAAGATATCCCAAAACAACTGTCCTAAGATGTGCATCTTTTACTCACCAGTTAACTAAGCAGGCTGACCTTCTTAAGTATGTGTAATAATAACCTGACTATACTAAAATTAATCAAAGCCCTTTAATTGATACAAGGTAGATAAGCCTTTATCATGTGGATAAAAAGATAGACAAAACATTTCAGAAGTCATTAAATTATTATGAGTAACACTTGTACCCAGGGAAAGAAACAGGTCAAGTTTATGTCATCATTCTAGAGGATTTTCCTCTGATTAGAAACTTTGCCACAGTGCTAACTTCAATTATATAAATATGTAAAGGCATATTATACCACTTAGCTTCTTAGCCACAGAATGCTTTTAAATAAAAAAGTAACACAGATTTTAAAATGGACACGAAGTCAATCAAATCCACTCCTCCTTAATGCAGCTACCACACAATGATCCCATCAACATAAAATCAAACTAATCAATTTAGCATTAGAAAGATGGTGAATCAAATTTTACACCTTGCCACTGTAAACATGAAAATATCTTTATTAAAGCCTCAATGGATTTAACCAGCAAAAGCGAACATAAGGTCAGCTTCAGCTCCTGAGATATATATGGACAAAAAAACCAGTACAGCTAGGGTCAAACATCAGTTGGAAAGGGCTAGAAGTGATAAATCTATAACAATAAGCCCTGAAGTCTTTTTAATATAATCCAGCATAACCTAAAAACAGCCCTGTACTCCAACCGAACTATGTATTGAGACAAAAATGTCTTCTTGACAAAAAACAGATTCACATTAATAAAAAAAAAGGAGGACAGTATTATACTCAGGAAATCTTATTGCTTTAAAAAATATTTATAATTCTTTCAAAATGCACATAACAACTTACCATTTATTGAACATCAATTTATCTCCTGCTTTATAATAGAATTTTAAAATCAATTAAATTTTCAAAATGTTGTAAGTGGGAATGAAAAGAGATTATGATCTCAACAAAGAAGAGAAAAGATAACATTTTAAGGTTGGGCAACACTAAACTTCTTTTAACTTTTAAAAGCTAACAATTCTTATTTCCTAATAAGATTCTTATTTCTTAATAAAGAACTTTACTTGTTTCAAGTGTTAACAATTCCTTTATCAAGGAAAAATGAACTTTTGCAACTCCACAATCTCTAGTTCATTTCTATATTCCAAACCTGAGAATTCCATTTTAAACTAATAAAAAGTTAATAAAGAATGAGGGGGTTCCTGGAGGAACCACATTTGATAACATAAGGCCTAATGCTATGCTTTTTAATATAATTAAAGATTTTTTTTTACATGTTCCTACACTTAAATATAATAAAACAAATTATGAAAAATCATGAGATTACATTTTCTACTTCTAAATGACCACAAGTCTGTCTGTCAACAAATGCTAGATGCTTAATAAACTTACTTAGTCCTACACCAAACTAGACAATGTTGAGGAGGATTGTTACTACACAGTAAATGTAGGTGGCCTTGGAGGTAAATTAATTAAGAACCAAAGGACAAAATAAAATATTTTTTACTTTAACACTCATAAAACACTAAGGGTTTAAATATTTAATTCCAATTAAGAAAGAAAATTAACGCCTGTCTATCAACTTGAGCTAATTATTACAACTTAAAAAATATTCATTGCAATCAACTGAAAAGTTTGCTAGCACTTCATTAAAAAGAGTTTTAAACAAGATTTGGTGAACTACAAAGTTAACATGGGAGAGGTGGAGAATGATTATTCAGATTTCAAATAAAATATAACAGTGAAATTCAATAACCTAGAATTTCAAAGATTTATTTGTCTTTTAATTGCAGTAGAGTCCACATGCTTTTCAAATGCCATTTGATCTTACTAGAGGAACTCGTACATGAATAGCAGTCAAAGGTAATCTTTTATCAGCTACAGAACCATACATACTGGAAGGAGATTTTTTAAAAAGAATGTGCAATATTTAGGGTAAATACTTTAACGATTCACATAGCTTCTAGACATTATGTTCTGAAAAGAGAATTAAATATATATTATAGAAAAAATTAAAATAATTTCTATTTCACAAATGTTGCTCTACACCTATCCTAATAGCCAACTTTAGATTGGATTTTTATTAGCAACAATCACAAAATAATAGAATTTTAAGATTCTCTTCCTTTCAGAAATGTATTTTAAAACTCAAGACTACTGATTCACGGGGCGCCTGGGTGGCTCAGTTGGTTAAGCGACTGCCTTCAGCTCAGGTCATGATCCCAGAGACCCAGGATCGAGCCCAACATCGGGCTGCCTACTCGCGGGAAGCCTGCTTCTCCCTCTCTCACTCCCCCTGTTTGTGTTCCCTCTCTGGCTGTGTTTCTCTCTGTCAAATAAATAAAAAAATCTTTAAAAAAAAAAGACTACTGATTCAAAAAAAAATAATTTTTATGGGTGCATGGGGGAAGAAAACAAAATCCAACAGGTTTCTCACCAGCAAAATTTACATTATGTCACATATTTTCCATGTTTATAATCATTCCTTCTAAATGTTTCTGTATTACCTGAAGATATAGGATTTGATAATATGTGTTACCATGTATGTATTCTAATACACACTTTGAGACTTTGTGAATTTTTCATATTTATAAATAAATGTCTGTGTAATAAAATTTGATATTATTTACATTGTTGTCACTTTGTAACCATCATAATTAGTCAATAATTTTTAAAATTTCCTCCAAAATGTGTAAAGTCCTATTTGATTGCTTCTATGAGTAAGCCTCTACCTTAAAAATCAATTATCAAAGGATGCCTGCGTGGTTCAGTTGGTTAGGCATCTGCCTTAGGCTCAGCTCATGATCTTGGGGTCCTGGGATTGAGCCCTACATCAGGCTCCCTGCTCACGGGGGCATCTGCTTCTCCCTCTCACTTGGCCCCTCCCCCAACTCATGTGCGCTCTCTCTCTCTCAAATAAAATCTTTTTAAAATCAGTAATTAATCTTCTGATTAAGATTATAACAAGCATCATTTAAAAAAACAGTATTATGAACACAAGAGTATAAAGAAGTATATAACTATTTATTTGTGAAACAAATGTCCTAATGAAGAGATAAAAAGAACTCCCTAGAAGGTCAATTTTACCTTCAGGTTCAAAATATTAATAATGTTTGAACTAACAGGTTTTAACATATTAGTCATCATTTCTTGAAAAAAAAATTTTAATCTGAAATAACCCCAATTTCTAGAACTCCAAATTAATAATCTCCAAGGCCAAGTGCATTTGGCTGTTTCTAATCACAAATGATATTCTTAGTCACCCCATCCTTTGCAGAAAAAGGACATCTCCTGCATCAGAAGTTCTTACCTGGCCCTCTCCAACTGTTTCAGTGTCAATTACTGTGATGATGCCTGGAACCAAAGGACTCCGCCTTGAATTACTATGGAGGGCAACATCGTCTTCTGTCACACCTGAAGGCACTGTGCCTGTCAGCTGAGTCACCACTTTCCCGACCATTGTCAAACCAGTTTTCAATGTCTATAAAATGAAATGTAAAAAATATTACCTTACATCAGTATTTGGATTCTAAACAGAAGCACTCATTTTGTTAACTCTTCTATCTTTTAAATTCCTTATTCTCTTATAAGCCTATATGTAGCAGTGAATTGTCAAAGAAATTCAGTCTGACTTTTCAGATGATCTTAAATTTTAGTTAGAAAATCAGTATTAATTTGAGTGAATGCTATCAGTAGAATCCCCAAAGTCAGCGTAGTGAGAATAAAGCCATAAGTAAATAATTAAAAAGCTGTGTTTCAGATGAGGGAACAATCATATTTTTACGAAAAAAAATTTCTTCTCTCTCTTCTTAATGCATACAACAGTGGCAAGATTTCATTTTTTCTGATGGCTGAGTAATATCCCATTGTGTATATATACCACATCTTTATCCATTCATCAGTCAATGGACATTTTGATTCTTTCCATAATTTAGCTATTGTTGATAGTGCTGCTTTAAACATTAGGGTGCCTGTGTCCCTTCAAATCAGCATTTTTGTATCCTTTGGGTAAAAACCTAGTAATGCAATTCCCGAATCATAGAGTAGTTCCAATTTTAACTTTTTGAGGACTGCTGTACTATTTTCTACAGTGGTTGTACCAGTTCACATTCCCATCAACAGTCTAAGAGGGTCTCCCTTTCTCTGCATATTCAACATGTTATTTTTTGAAATATTATAAATCTAATTTTAAATCTATTTTTTAGCATGAAAGAGACTAACCAACAGTAGAATGCTATTCGACCAGTGGTAGAATGAAAAAGACTATGCTTCCAAAGTAAATCTGTAATATGCTGTTACATAATATTGTACATTAAGATCAGGCATGTAGATACCTATTCCTATGCCACAGAAACACATCACAGGTGGGCCAGACAAGAGCCCCATATACTCCTATGCCAGAGCCACAGCCCTACTACAGTAGGTGGGCAGACCTGTGCAGCTCACACAGGAAACCCCCCTTGAGTGCCTGGCACTGGTGGCTAGGAGGGGTAAGTGCTTCTGAACTCTACAAGCTATCTCCCACAAAGTCCACTCCTTCAAGACTGTTAGAGGTAGCTGATTTGCCTAATAACAGAAACAAACACAGAAAGCCAAAATGAGAAGACAGAGAAATATGTTCCAAAGAACAAGATAAAACCTCAGAAAAAGACCTTAATAAAATGAGATACATAACAGAGTTAAAAAGTATTGGTCATAAAGATGCTCACTAAACTCAGAAGAATGAATGAACACAGTGCAAACTTTAACAAAATGAGATAAAATATTAAAAAATATCAAACAAGTTACAGAGCTAAAAAATATAAAAAGTGAACTGAAAAATACACTAGATGGGTTCAATAGCAGACTAAATGAAGCAGACTGGTAAGATGGAAGGCAAAACAATGAAACTCACTCAAAGGAGCAAAAAGAAAAAAGTACTTAAAAAATGAAAACCTTAGGAGAACTTCAAGCAGAACAATAGTTACATTATAGGGTTCCCAGAGGAGAAGAGAGAAAGGGCCAGAAAAATTATTTTTAAAAAATAGCTGAAAATATCCCTAATCTGGGGAAGGAAACAGGCATACATGTGGGAACCCCAGAATGTTCCAAATAAGACAAACCTGAAGAGAGCCACACCAAGACACAATATAATTAAAATGGTAAAAGTTAAAGAGAGAATCTTAAAGGCATCGAGAGAAATACATACAAGGAAACCATATAAGGCTATCAAGATTTTTTCAGCAGAAACTTTGCAAGCCAGAGAGAGAGTGGTATGCCATATTCAAAGTGCTAAAAGGAAAAAAAAACCTTACAACCAAGAATTCTCTATCCAGCAATGTTATCACTCAGAATTGAAGGGGAAATAAGAGTTTTCCGGATGAGCAAAAACTAAAGGAGTTTATCATTGCTAAAAGGACCTTACAAGAAATGTTAAAGGGACTTCCTTAAGCTGAAATATTTAATATTTAATAACAAGGAAACATACAAAAGTAAAACTCTCATTGGAAAAGATAAATATATAGTACAGACAGTAGATCAATTGCTTATAAAGTATGAAGGCTAAAAGAGAATAGTAGTAAAATTAATTAAAACTACAATTAGTTGAGGGGCGCCTGGGTGGCTCAGTTGCTTGGGCAACTGCCTTCGGCTCAGGTCATGATCCGGGAGACCCGGAATCGAGCCCCACATCGGGCTCCCTGCTCAGCAGGGAAGCCTGCTTCTCCCTCTCTCACTCCCCTTGCTTGTGTTCCCTCTCTCGCTGTGTTTCTCTCTGTTAAATAAATAAATAAATATCTTTTTAAAAAACTACAATTAGTTGGGTGCCTGGGTGGCTCAGTGAGTTAAAGCCTCTGCTTTCGGCTCAGGTCATGATCTCAGAGTCCTGGGATTGAAGCCTGCATCGGGCTCTCTGCTCAGCAGAAAGCCTGCTTCCTCCTCTCTCTCTGCCTGCCTCTCTGCTTACTTGTGATCTCTCTGTCAAATAAATAAATAAAATCTTTAAAAAAAAAACTACAATTAGTTAAGAGATGCATAAAATAAAAGATGTAAAATGTGACATCAACATTACCCTGATACCAAATCTAGAGAGGGACACTATGAGAAAGGGATATTATAGGCCAATATCCCTGATTAACATATGCACAAAAATTCTTAAAAAAATATTAGCAAACCAAATTCAAACACACATTAAAAGGATCATACACCATGATCAAGTAAGATTTATTCTAGAGATGATAGGAAGGTTCATCATCTACAAATCAGTGTGGTACACCACATTAAGTCAAACAGAGAAGGTCAAATACCATTTGATTTCTAACTATACTACAGAACTATAGTAATCAAAACAGTATGATACCAGCATGAAAAAGATACACATATCCATGGAACAAAACTGATAGCCGAGAAATAATTCCCCAAGTACACAATTTACAATAAAGAAGCCAAAAACATACCAGGGAGGAAGGGCAGTCTCTTCAATAAATGGTCCTGGGAAAACTGAACAGTTATGCAACAGAATGAAACTAGACCACTTGCTTATATCATACATAAATTAACTCAAAGTGAATTAAATAATTGACTGTAAGACCTAAAACCACAAAATTCCTGGAAGAAAACCTAGGAGGTAAGTTCATTAACATCAGTCTTAGAGATGTGTTAGTGGATCTGACTCCAAAGGCAAGGGAAACAAAAAAGGGAGAATTCTATCAAACTGAAAAGCTTCTGCACAGCACAGGAAACCATCATCAAAATGAAAAGGCTTAAAGGAAGAAGACATTTGCGAATCATATGTCTGATACAGGGTTAATATCTAAAATATATAAAGAATTCACATAACTCAGCAACAACAATAACAATAAATAAATAAATAATGAGCAAAGGATCTGAATAAACATTTCTCCAAAGAAGATATACATATGGCCAAAAGACATGAAAAGATGTTCAACATCGTTATTCAGCAGGAAAATGTAAATCAAAACCACAACAAGTTATCGCTTCACACCAGGTAGAATGACTATTATTAAGAAAAAAAAAAAAACAAGATACAACAAGTGCCGGAGAGAATGTAGAGAAAAAGGAACCCCGGTGAGCTATTGGAAGGAATGTAAACTGGTGCAGCCACAATGGAAAACATTATGGAGATTCCTAAAAAAGTTAAGAATAGATCTATATGATCCAGCTATTCTACTTCTGGGTATTTATTCAAATATGAAAACACAAATTCAAAAATACACCCCTATGTTCACTGCAGCATTATGTACAATAACCAAGATATGGAAACAACGTAAGTGTCCACTGACAGATGAATTAGGATAAAGAGGATGTGAGATATATATATATAGCACATTATATATATATATATATATATACAAATATATATATATAACAATACTACTTAGCTACATAGAAGAATAAAATACTGCCATTTGTGACAACATGGATGGACCTTGAGGGTACTGAGCTAAGTGAGATAAGCCAGGTGAGAAAGACAAATACCGTTTGATTTCATTTACATGTAGAATAAAAAAAACAAACAAAAGAATATAATAACAAACTTACAGAGAACAGATTGGTTACCAGAAGGGAAGGTGATCGGAAGATGGGCAAAATGGGTGACGGCAGTCAATTTGATGGTGATGAATGGTGACTACACTTTTGGTGGTAATCATTTTGTAGTATATACAGATGTCAAGTTATAATGTACACATAAAACTAATATGTTATATACCAATTTTATCTCAATTAAAAAAAAAAGATTTGGCATGTGGAAATACAATCTCCATCCAAGATACCAATTACAAGACGAATAAAACATCACAAAAGATTAGCTAAGAAAGTTCTTTTCTCTGGTAACAAAAAACAATTCAATGTAATGCTTCTAATATACTATTTCAATTAAAGACAATTTAAGATGTTTTATAATTACATTTTAGCTCCATTTTGTTCTTAGCAAATAGATAAAACCAACTCATGTGAGTTTTTTCTTTTATGTGAATGTAATTATCTGATTACTGCAATTTGCATTAACAAACAATAATATGAAAAAGTAATGGTTTTTTGTGGGATTTTTTTTGTCCCACAAACAGAAAAAAAACTAAAAGAAAGAGAAAAGCATGTGATTCATACATAATGAAAAAAGATTTAACCAGCAGAGTGAAAATAAGTAGTCTAGATTACACAGACATATCAAAAATTATGCAGAATACATACATTCAGAAATAATTTTTTCCAATTCTCAAATTGAGAAGTTTTAATTTAAGTGCTTAAAATTATTTTAATGAATGACTCTCTCCATAATAATTACAGAGAATATGCTCACCTATCTTCTGGTATATGCTATAGCTAAATTTTAAAATTAAAATTATTATATATATGGTATTTCAAATACTGTTTCATAAAAGATAGGCAAAGAAGGTACTTTATAAAGGTCTAAATGTGATTTAAGCAATAATTAGATTAGAATAAAAATAAGGACATGTACTTTCCAAGGAAATTTTCCATTAAAATACCATATAACTGGGGGGGAGGGACAAGATGGCAGCAAATTAGGTGACCACGTTCCAAAGGATCTCCTGAAGTAAGCTAAATACCTGTAAGAACACTGTGAGCACCCATGAAATCAGCCTGAAATGTAATATTACACACTTATGGATCTCCAAGGGGGAAGAAGAGCATCAGTGAAGAGGTAAAGTGAATTGAGAGCACTGGGACTCATACTGGAGAACAAAAAGTTGGGGGAGGGAGCCCACAGAAGTGACCCACTGGAAAGCAATACCCCAGTACAAAAGTGCTCTGTGCTTGGGGAGAAGCACCAAATTTGTAGTCTGATTAAAAGCAGTCAAAAACAGAGGGTCTTAAGAGGTAACTGGAGAAAGCTGCCTGCAGCTGGCAGGGATATAAAGCTGCACCTCCAGCCCAGGATAGAGAGCACTCCTCAGCGCCACGTGAGATAACCCAGTGGCGTGGAGAGTCCCTAAAGCCACTGCTTGCTCCACCGCTTGTGCTAGGCGCGCACAATCTGCAAGGATGGTGACCCTACAGACTTCCGCATGACGTGCTCTGGGCAGAGACAAGCTCTCACGAAACGGCATTAGTTGCGGTTTCTGTGGCGCGGGAGTGAAGCGTCAATGGCGGGGGGGGGGGCATCAGGCACCATTCTGACTAGCATCTGTGGATGCACATTACCTGTGAGAGGTGGTGGGGTGCAAGGGAAAATACAAAGTCAGTGTGCCCTGCACCATCCAGAGGAGAGATAACTGAAGCCACTCTCTGAGCCAGAGGTCTGGGCGCATACATCTTACTTTGCCCTGACTTTCCGAAAAGCTGCAAAAAGCCACAAAAGAACAAATCCTCCAGAGAACAAAAGCCTGAAAACCCAGTTACCATAGAGCCCAGTCCCTTAAAGAGGGCGGAGAGACTCAGCCCAGGTAACACTGACTGGAAAACAATGTGGGAGGCCCCTCCCCCAGAAGATAAGCCAGAAGAATAAGAGGACAACACCACAGACTCTCCATAAAACTGTAAAACCCGAACATCAGGGAAAAAGCAATATATTAAGCTCCTGGTACTACCCCAAAAGCTGTATGTTTTATAGACACAGCTTTGTATTTTATTTTCTTTTTAACTTCCTTCTATTTTTATTTTTTAAGTTTTCATTGTAAATTTTTAATTTATTCTCATGGGTTTTGTTCTTGTATTTTTTAACCCACTTATTATTACAACATGATACTTAATACAACACTCCATAATAACTTTTTACCTTGAACTTTTTTCAAACATATATCTGTGTTTTGTTGTTGTTGTTGTTGTTGTTGTTTCTTTTGGTCTTTTTTCTGTTTTTTTTCCTCTTCTTTCCTTTATTCTTTTTTCTCTTAAATATACATATAGATATAAGCTTCAAGGTAATCCTTCATTCCTATTCAATACTACCCCTATATATAAACCAGTTTTAATTTCCATGTATCTCTAGAAACTGGAATCCTCTAACAATAATAACAAGACACACCCAGGAGGAATTAAAATACTTTCCTTGCCCACAACGAGAGTTCGTACTCACCTTCCCATTTTATTTTTCTGTCAGTGTTTCTGTGTAATTGTTTTTGCCTTTGTAATATATAAATACTGTTCTTGAGAGTCATTTTGGGTTGGGTTTAGCTTTCTTATTTCTTCAACTTTCTTTTACTTTCAACAGTCTTTTTCTTTACTCTTTTGTGGTTTTGTACATATAAATCCTGATATTGGGCTTGGTTGGGCTGGGCTTTTGCCTTGTTTCTTTTCTCTTTTTCTCTCTCTTTTTTCTTTCTTCTTCCTTTTCAGTGGTGAGTTCTGATTGCTGCGAAACCTTCCAATGAGCAACTCACCTGGATTGTGGTTGATATATTCAGCTATACAACCCCTCAACCACCCCTCGCCAAAATGACTCGGAGGAGGAACAACCAACAGAAGAAAAACTCAGAGACTGAGACTGCAACCCCTGTCACAGAACTACTAGATATGAATACAAACAATATGACAGAAATGGAATTCAGGGTAGCTATTATCCAAGCAATGGCTAAGTTGGAAAAGAACATTAGTGGCAAGGGAGAAGCTGTAAGGGCAGAACTGAAAGTCAAACTGGCAGAGGTTAAAAAGGCTATTAGTGAGATCCAATCTAATTTAAATACACTAACAGCTAGGGTAGGTGAAGTTGAAGATCGCAATTAGTAATTTAGAAGACAGATGGATTGAGAAGGAGAAGCAAAAGAAATCTTGGAACAAACAGCTAAAATCCCATGAAAATAGAATTAGGGAAATAAATGATGCCATCAAATACTCCAATATCAGAATTACTGGAATCCCTGAGGGAGCTGAGAGAGAGAGAAGCCTAGAAGATACAGTTGAACAAATCCTGGATGAAAATTTCCCTACTCTAGGGAATGAAACAAGTGTTCATATCCGACAGGCAGAGATGACACCCCTCCCAAGATCAATGAGGCTAGAAAAACCTCCACGCACATAACTGTGAAACTCATGAATCATAAATTCAAAGAATATGTCTTAAGGGCACCTGGGGGAAGCGATCTCTTACATACAGAGGGAGGACCATCAGAATAACATCAGACCTATCCACAGAAATCTGGCAAGCCAGAAAGAGCTGGCAAGACATATTCAGGAAATTAAATGAAAAAAAAAATATGCAACCAAGGATAATGTACCCAGCAAGGTTGACTTTCAAAATGGAAGGAGAGATAAAGAGCTTCCAAAACCAGCAAGGTCTAAAAGATTATGTGATTACCAAGCCAGGACTACAAGAAATATTAAGGGGGGGTCCTACAAAAGAGAAACAAATCCAAGAGTAACACAGAACAGAAATTTACAGAGATAATCTACAGAAACATGAACTTCACAAGCAACATGATGTCAATAAAAACATATCTATCAATAATCACTCTCAATGTGAATGACCTAATGCTCCAATAAAATGGCACAAGGTTGCAGACTGGATAAAACAACAGAACCTGTCCATATGCTGTTGACAAAACATATTTTGAATCTAAAGACACTTCCAGACTGAAAGTGAGGGGATGGAGGACCATCTTTCATGCCATTAGACCTCAAAGTAAAGACAGGGTAGCAATTCTCACATGATTAGATTTTAATCTAAAGACTGTAGTCAGAACACAGGAGGACACTACATCATTCTTAAAAGGGTCTATACAACAAGAAGATCAAACAACTGTAAATATTTATGCCCCCAACATGGGAGCACCAACTACACAAGCCAACTGTTAAGC
The DNA here is from genome assembly GCA_004023965.1 of Spilogale gracilis. Taxonomy (NCBI): domain Eukaryota; kingdom Metazoa; phylum Chordata; class Mammalia; order Carnivora; family Mephitidae; genus Spilogale; species Spilogale gracilis. Next base: position 27,583 of record PITA01011583.1, on the reverse strand, counting down.
AAAATAAAGTCATACTGATATGAATACATTAATTATAGGATATCTTAACACATCACTCTCAGCAATGGACAGATCATATAAACAGAAAATCAACAAAGAAACAAGACCATTGAATGGCATATTGGACCAGATGGATCTCATAGATATATTCAGAATATTCCACCCTAAAACAGCAGAATTCTCACTCTTCTACAGTGCACATGAAACTTTCTCCAGAATAGACCACATACTAGGTCACAAATCAGGTCTCAACCTATACCAAAAGATTGAAATTATTCCCTGCATATTCTCTGACCACAATGTCTTGAAACTGGAACTCAATCATAAGAAAAAGTTCAGAAGGAATACAAACACTTGGAAGCTAAAGACCATCCTGCTCAAGAATCTGTGGATCAACCAGGAAATCAAAGAAGAACTGAAACACTTCATGGAAACCAATGAGAATGAAGATACATCCATCCAAAACATATGGGATACAGTGAAGTTCTAAAGGGGAAATACATAGCCATCCAAGCCTCACTCAAAAAATTGAAAAATCCCAAATACACCAACTCTCGTTACACCTCAAAGAACTGGAAAATAAACAACAAATTAAGCCAACCCTACATACAAGAGGGGAAATAATTAAGATTACAGCAGAGATCAAGGAATTAGAAACTAGAGATAAAGTAGAACACATCAACAAAATTAGAAGCTGGTTCTCTGAAAGAATTAATAAGATCAATAAACCACTGGACAAACTAATCCAAAAGAAAAGGTAAAAGACCCAAACTAATAAAATTATGAACGAAAGGGGAGCAATCACAACTAACACCAAGGAAATAGAAATAATCATCAGAAATTACTATCAACAGTTAAACAACCTAGAAGATATGGATGCATTCCTGGAAACCTATAAACTTCCAAGACTGAAACAGGAAGAAATTGACAATCTAAATAAACCAATATCTAGTAACAAGATTGAAGCAGTGATCAAAAACCTCCCAAAAAACAAGAGCCCAGGACCTGATGGATTCCCTGGGGAATTCTACCAAACATTTAAAGAAATAATACCTATTATCCTGAAGCTGTTTCAAAAAATAGAAACAGGGGTGCCTAGGTGGCTCAGTTGGTTGGGCAACTGCCTTCGGCTCAGGTCATGATCCCGGAGACCGGGAATCGAGCCCCACATCGGGCTCCCTGCTCGGAGGGAAGCCTGCTTCTCCCTCTCTCACTCCCCCTGCTTATGTTCCCTCTCTGGCTGTGTTTCTCTCTTCAAATAAGTAAAATCTTAAAAAAAAAAAAAAAAGAAACAGAAGGAAAACTTCCAGACTCTTTCTATGAATCCAGCATTACTTTAATCCCCAAACCAGACAAAGACTCCATCAAAAAGGAGAACTTCAGACCAATATCCTTGATGAATATGGATGCCAAGATTCTTAATAAAATCCTTGCTAATAGGATCCAACAGTACATTAAAAAGATTATCCACCACAACCAGGTGGGGATTTATCCCCAGGATGCAAGGGTGGTTCAACATTCAAAAATCAATTAACGTGATAGAACAAATCAATAACAGAAGAGAAAAGAACCACATGGTCCTCTCAATTGATTCAGAAAAAGCATTTGACAAAATACAACATCCTTTCGTGATTAAAACTCTTCAAAGTATAGGGATAAAGGGAACATTTCTCAACCTCATAAAATCTATCTACGAAAAACCCACAGTGAATACCATTCTTAATGGGGAAAAACTGACAGCCTTCCCACTGAGATCAGGAACAAGACAAAGATGCCCACTCTCACCACTAGTGTTCAACATAGTGTTAGAAGTCCTAGCAACAGCAATCAGACAACAGAAAGAAATAAAAGGTATTCAAATTGGCAAAGAAGTCAAACTCTCTCTCTTCGCAGATGACATGATACTCTATGTAAAAAAACCCAAAAGATTCTACCCCCAAACTATTAGAACTCATACAACAACTCAGATATGTGGCAGGATACAAAATCAATGCACATAAATCAGTTGTGTTCTTATACACTAACAATGAAAATATAGAAAGGGAAATCAGAGAATATATTCCAATTACTATAGCACCAAAAACCATAAGATACCTAGGAATAAACCTAATCAAAGAAGTTAAGAATCTGTACTCGAGGAACTACAGAGCATTCATGAAAGAAATCGAAGAAGACACAAAAAGATGGAAGAGCTTTCGATGCTCATGAATCGGAAGAATAAACATTGTTAAAATGTCTATACTGCCCAGAGCAATCTATACTTTCAATGCCATCCTGATCAAAATTCCACTAACATTTTTCAAAGCGTTGGAACAAACAATCCTAAAATTTATATGGAACCAAAAAAGACCCCGAATCGCTAAGGAATTGTTGAAGAAGAAAAACAAAGCTGGGGCATCACATTACCTGATTTCAAGCTTTTTTACAAAGCTGTGATCACCAAGACACATGGTATTGGCACAAAAACAAACAAATAGACCAATGGAACAAAGTAGAGAGTCCAGATATGGACCCACAAATCTATGGGCAAATCATCTTCGACAAAGTAGGAAAAAATATTCAGTGGAAAAAGGACAGTCTCTTCAATAAATGGTGCTGGGAAAATTGGACAACTACGTATAGAAGAATGAAACTAGACCATTCTCTTATGCCACACACAAAGATAAACTCAAAATGGATGAAAGACCTCAACGTGAGGCAAGAATCTATCAAAATCCTAGAAGAGAACATAGGCAGTAACCTCTTTGACATCGGCAACAGCAACTTCTTTCAAGACACGTCTCCAAAGGCAAGGGAAACAAAAGTGAAAATGAACTTTTGGGACTTCATCAAAATAAAAAGCTTCTGCACAGCAAAGGAAACAGTCAACAAAACAAAGAGGCAACCCACGGAATGGGAGAGGATATTTGCAAATGACACTACAGACTAAGGGCTTATATCCAAGATCTATAAAGAATTCCTCCAACTCAACTGCCAAAAAGAAGATGATCACATCAAAAAATGGGCAGGAGACATGAAGAGGCACTTCTCCATAGAAGACATACAAATAGCTAACAGACACATGAAAAATGTTCAGCGTCACTAGCTATCAGGGAAATTCAAATCAAAACCACATTGAGATACCACCTGGCACCAGTCAGAATGGCCAAAATTAACAAGACAGGAAAAAACAAGTGTTGGAGAGGCTGCGGAGAAAGGGGAACCCTCTTATACTGTTAGTGGAAATGCAAGTTGGTGCAGCCATTTTGGAAAACAGTGTGGAGAGTACTTAAAAAATTAAAAATAGAGCTACCCTATGACCCTGCAATTGCACTACGGGGGTTTTACCCCAAAGATACGGATGTAGTGAAAAGAAGGGCCATATGTACCCCAATGTTCATAGCGGCAATGGCCACAATCGCCAAACTGTGGAAAGAGCCAAGGTGCCCTTCAACAGATGAGTGCATAAAGAAGATATGGTACATATATACACTGGAATATTACACCTCCATCAGAAAGGATGAATACCCAACTTTTGTAGCAACATGGACTGGATTGGAAGAGATTATGCTGAGTGAAATAAGCCAAGCAGAGAAAGTCAAGGATCATATGGTTTCACCTTACTTGTGGAGCATAAGGAGTAATATAGAGAGCAGTAAGAGAAGGAAAGGAAATGGGAAGTGGGATAAATCGGGGAGGGAGATGAAACATAAGAGACTTTGGACTCAGAAACAAACTGAGGGTCTTAGAGGGGAGGGGATGGGAGGATGGGTGAGCCTGGTGGTGGGTACTGAGGGCATGTATTGCATGGAGCACTGTGGATGTGGGGCATAAACAATGAATCTTGGAACACTGAAAAAAAATTAAAAATTAAAAAAATTTTAAAAAGTAAAAACAGAACAAAAAAACACCATATAACTAGCACTAGTAATATACGTATCATTATTCTGTAGCTATGTCCCGTGGAATCTTTACTGTGCACTTGTTAAGGCTCTTAACATAGATGATATCTACAGATTTCCTCGAACACCTCTTTTCTATAGTAAAGAAAATTGAGGCTACATAAGTTACATAAAATGACAGCTCAGTTAACCAATGACAAAGCCAGAATTCAATACTAGAACCGTCTATCCCCAAAGCCTGATTTCAACCACCATCCAGTACTGGCTACTATTCTACTCCTATAACTACTTGTAACCTCACATTTCATGAATTCAGAACACAGACGTATACTGAGGGGGTTGGAGGGGTGGGGAGGGTGGGATGAAGCCTTTAACAGTGTCCTAATAAATACTTAAATAAAATGACCATCAAAGCCATTTGCTGAATTCAAGCAAAAAGATATGACTTACTGCTGACTGAAACCATGAAAAAGCCACAAATCAATTGTAACTCTTTTGTTTAGCGCTAAAAATTCAAACTGCAGTGATTATAAAACACATTAGCATTCCTCAATCATCAACCAAACATTTGTTTCAATAATTCACAAGCAATGACTTACACAAAGTCTATTAGAGCGTTGTTAAGAAAGCCTCTGAAGGACCAACAAAATCAGGCGCCACTGTGTATTGATGTCGAAGCTGGCTCAGAAGCCTGATTAACCTCTGAGATGCCTCAGCTGCTGTACTCACTCCATCAATGTTAATGGAGATGCTCCCACTTAAACAGAGCTATCCCTTTATCAAAGGAATTCGCCTTTCAGGTTTAAAGTCTGGTTGTATAGCCTCCCATTTGCCCTTGAGCCTGTTATTTCATGCTTTTATACTAATGAATAGGAATAAAACTAAAAGAACTGGAGCACACAGTAAGTGGGAAGAAGTGTACCAAAGAGACCACAGAGAAAAGGAAAAGTCAGTATTAAGAGAATGAGGGGGAAAAAAAACTCCAGAAAAGGGAAAAACAGAGTACTGTATTTCACAAAGGCTCATTATCGCATAAAGAATTATTGATAATTTTCACACACAAACCAAGAGAACTTACAACTACCATTTTATTAGTGGACAAAAATTTAAACCCAAAACTTAACAGTCATTAAACCTGAATTTTGTATAGTAAGTGACAAGATAGCACTATTAAAGCTCACTAACTTTCAAAATAAGGTAGGATGCAGGGGGTGAAAGGGATACTGGATGTTTCCTGCCAGTAAAGACCTTTGCTTCTAGAAGAATTTTGCTTCCATGTTAGACTCAAACACACTAATAAGAACTAGTGTTCAGAAGAAATCCATAATGTTACTTAATAGTGTTCACATATCATATTTAGAAACTTACATCACCTCCATGTAATTAGTTTTTCCATTAGATTTTAGCCAAAAGAACCTGTACACATCTGATGACTCCCTCGACATACCAAAAAGGATGAAGACTCAGTAAAAATTAGAAATAAAAAAATCTAACTCGGCCAAATGGAGAATATTAAATTAGACTGAGTGTCTTCACAGTCTGAGGTAGCTAAAAAGTTTATTATATTCCTGAAAAATCTTAACAAGAGTTATTCACAGAACTAAATTTTGTATCTTGTAGGAGAGTGGACTACCAAATTTGTCAGATAATCCACTCTGACCAAAAAGTCAAATGAGCATGGTACTTATTCTGTTCTGTGTAGACAGACTGGCCAAAGGGTCACTAGTCATCTTTAACCTTTCTCATACCGTATCAGTTGTCTTCCCTGTCCATTAGTGCTAATGGTGCTGCTCTCACAAAAGCTGTTAGCTGTCATTAAGAAGTTATCAGATAACCAGGGAAAAAAGAAGGCATTTTTATTAAATCAATTTACCATACTGGGGGTAAAACTCATTAAAAGGAAAATTCAAATAGGGCCAATATATGGTAATTAGGAAATACAGACCAAGATTTTATAAATGTATCAAAATAATCCAATTTGAATTATTTCAGTATTAAACTTTTCCCCTTATCACTGCCACAGAGAATTCATCACCATTATATTCTAAGAAAAGCCACATAAATTATTTGGAAAAGCAAAGGGAAAAATCTAAAAGTATAAAGATTAATTTTAAGTGCCATTTGAAAATCCAGAAACTTTAAAAAGGATTATTACCTCTAAGAAGATTCAAGTACATATATAATTAATATATTTGTTCTTACAACTATATGGTGAGACAAAAAATAAGAAAAAAATTTAATAATTCTTTCATGTAACAAAGTGATTACCTTGTAAGAAGTCATATAAACAGCTGTCATTAGTGAGAGAAAAAAATAATCATTCTTTCAGAAGAAGTTATTTAACAAGCAATGTGAATATTTTAAGATTAATATTTCCTTAAGAAACACAGACTCTATGTGGCTTTTTAAATGTCTTCCACGTTCTATCTTAAAAAATATATTACCTAGAAATGATAAAAATGGTACACAATTATTAAGAAATTTTATTTTCTATTTCTAATAATGGCAGGCTAGGTAAATCAAGTCAATCTTACCAATGAAAACAAGTAGGGTAACTGGGGAGAATTTTTTTTTCAATTCTGCTTAAAGGTGCTAAATATTTAACCAGATAGTAAAGAGTTACTAGATCCAAATTCACGAGAACAAGAAAATCCAGACATGTGAGCAGGATAGTTAAGCCTAGATGCATCTCATGATTCTAGAAGAGGCTTCAAAGAGACTGAGTGGTGCTTTTGATGGACTTGTGGTACTAGATGGTCATGTGCAAGGGGGTCTACCTGGTGACTTTCCCTCCATGTTTTTTTCTAAGACACAAATGAATATACGACAGAAATAAGGGTAAACCTGTAATAATCAGGATCTCATAGCTATTTCAGAAGAGCTTTATTTAAATAATTTAAGTAACTCAATCCCTGAAATCTTGGAATTAGAGGATCCAAGACTGATAGTGCCGCAAAACTCTGATATCTCAAACTCAAAATTGTTTCTAAAAATTTTTTAAATAAATTCTGGCAAAGAGTCAAGATATCATAAGTGAGAACCAGCAAAAATAATAAGCAATAAAAATACCCACAAAAGAAACCACGGGAAATATCAAAAACAGACTTTAAAATAACCATGTTTACTACATTTAAACAGTTTGGTACTTTGAGAAAAAAACTGAATTCTAGAGAACCAGAAACTATCACTATTTACTAAAAGATTTCATCAATGCATATATGTGTGATTTTACTAAACCCTTTTTGTATCTATATTAAGATAATCATATAATTGTTCTTCTTTATTCCCTTCATGTAGCAAATTACATTCATGGATTTTGAGTAATAAGCCAGGTTGTATTGGATTGTGACATTATCCTTAAAATACACTATTTAATTATTTTCTGCTAGTATTTTAATTTAGGATTTTTCATATTCATGAGTAAGACAGGACTATAGCTTTCCTTTTTCATAATGTTCTTGTCATGTTTTGGTATCAAGGTGATCCTGCATCATAAAACAAGATAAGGTACTATAAGACTCACTCTTAAATGTTAGCATTCTCTGGAGAAGGCTTCTAGGTGTGAGGATCTATAGGTGAGATTGTTCTTCCCTTATATTCTCTGTATAGTAGAGTATAAAAGTAAATTTTTATATTCTCTTATACAGAAAAGCACAGGAATTATAAGTATACATCATGATGAATTTTCACAAGTGGATACACTAATAGAACTACAATACATAGTGTAATAGTAATGATGACAAAAATATTTATAATTATACTACTTAATTAGAGAAGTCATTTTGATATACTTACCATGGAAAACTAGAACTGCTTTATACCTCAGAAGGCTAATTTACCCACAAAGTTACATATAGCTAATAACTTACTAGGACAAATTGTCATTTGGGAGGTAAAATCATTTCAACTTATCAATCTTTCCTATATAAAATATCCACAGATGAAGGATAATTCTATTTCTGGCAAAATTTTGGGAAAATAACTAGATACAAACACTAATACTAAATACCAAATTAGTATTTTAAAAGAAATCCCAAAATATTCATGGTAACACAGAAGTCCATAAGTACATAAACATTATATAAGAGGGGCGCCTGGATGGCTCAGTTGGTTAAGCAATTGCCTTTGGCTCAGGTCATGATTCCGGAGTCCCAGGATCGAGCCCCGCATCAGGCTCCCTGCTCGGCAGGAAGCCTGTTTCTCCCTCTCTCACTCCCCCTGCTTGTGTTCCCTTTCTAGCTGTGTTTCTCTCTGTCAAATAAATAAATAAAATCTTTTTTAAAAATTATGTAAGAAAAATGTTTTCAAAAATATTTCCCAGCGTGGGGAGCCTGGGTGACTCAGTCAGTTAAGTGTCTGCCTTCGTCTCAGGCCTTGATCCCAAGGTCCTAGGATCAAGCCCCACATCAGGCTCCCTGTTTTTGGGGAGCCTGCTTCTCCCTCTGCCCTCCCCACATGCTCCTGTTTTCTCTCCCTCCCTCCCTCTCTCTCTCTCTCGTAAATAAAATCTTCAAAAACATATTTCATATAAGTTACACATAAGGTAAAAAAAAAAAAAAAAAAGCAGTAGGTAGGGGCTCCTGGCTGGTGCAGTCAGTTAGCACTGAACTCTTGATTTCAGGTCAGGTCATGATCTTAGGGGCATGGGATCAAGCCCCACCTCGGACTCTGCACTCAGCATGGAGTCTGCCTGAGACTCTCTCCCTCTATTCTGTCCTTCCACCCTCAAATAAATAAATAAATCTTAAAAAAAAAAAAGACAACGTGTAATATATGGTTGAATTTAACTATTCGGTAAGTCTAAAAAGACTATCAAGAAATAGGTGACTTTACAGATGGCTAAATGGAAAGATGCTCAACATCACTCAACATCAAGGAAATACAAATCAAAACTACAATGAGATACCACCTCACACTAGTCAGAATGGCTAAAATTAACAACACAGGAAACAGCAAGTGTTGGTGAGCATGAGGTGGAAAGGAAATCCTCTTAACACTGTTGGTGGGAATGCAAACTGATACAGCCACTCTGGAAAACAGTAGGGATGTTCCTCAAAAAGTTAAAAATAGAACTTACCCTATGACCCAGCAACTGCACTACTAGATATTTACCCAAAGAACACAAAAATACTAGTTTGAAGGGTCACATGCCCCCTCAAGGTTTCTAGCTGCATTATCAACAACAGCCAAATTATGGAAAGAGCCCAAATGTCCATCAACTAATGAATGGATAAAGAAGATGTGGAACATATGCAAAATGGAATATTACTCGGCCATAAAAAAGAATAAATCTCACCATTTGCAGTGAGGTGGATGGAACTAGAGAGCGTTACGCTAAGTGAAATAAGACAGTGAAAGAAAGACAAATATCATATGACTTCGCTTATATGTGGAATTTAAGAAACAAAACAAATGAACACAGGGGAAAAAAAAAAAAGGAAGCAAACCAAAAAACAAACTCTTAACTACAGAGAACAAACTGAGCATTACTGGAGGGGACGTGGGTGGAAATCGTGCTAAATAGGTGACAGATATTAAGGAGGGTACTTGTGATGAGCACTGGGTGTTGTATATGGGTGATGAATCCCTAAATTCTACAGCTGAAATTCATGTTGCATTGTATGTAAGCTATGTGGAATTTAAATAAAAACAGGAAGGAAGGAAGGAAGGAAGGAAGGAAGGAAGGAAGGAAGGAAGGAAGGAAGGAAGGAAGGAAAAGGGAAGGGAAGGAGGAAGGGAGGGAAGGAAGGAGGGAAGGAGAAAGGAGTGACTCTTTTATGTCCATGATTTTATTTTTTCCTTCATTTTGTAAATTTATAAACAGGAGCATGAATAAGCATTAAAATCAGACAAAACCAAGTAAACAAAAATTAAATATTAACTACTTTATTCAAGAGTAATGAATGAATTCAAGAGTAATGGCAGAATTTTATCACAAGAGGTAACAGTGAATTTCAATCAACACCAATTTCATTAGGGACCAATTGCCTACCAGAAATTGATTGGATTAGTGTTGTCATCATCATTTCTGAGAGTATGAGTATGGTAGACATGAACTTAATGAACTTATCCCTCACAATTCTCAATATGTGCTGGAGAAAACTGGGTTAACACTTGTTCTTTTCAAAGTCTATTAAGTCTAGCTTCATTCCACCATGTCCACATTCAGCTAACAGTTAAAGAGCAAAATGGTTGCTGCATGAAGCAGGTCACCTTCCTTTTATGTAGGCACACAAACCTGTGACAGCAAAGCACAGCTGAAAATTTGTCCTCTATCAGGTAAACTGAAAATTATTCGGGTGATAATACAATGAGCTATCCCAATGAATGTATACAGCACAGGTAAATCTAAAAGGAATCTAATATTTGAGAACTAGATATCATTGGTATAATTTTGTGGATCTACTGATCTGAATGACTGAATAACTACTGTCTCAGATTTCTCTTTGAGATAGCCACCATAATCCTTGCTTACATAATGGAGAAAAGTAAGCAATTTTTATGAAGATTCTAAAGTCTAAAATACACAGTGCTGTAAGCATAAAAACATTCAGCATTTCGTTTCTTAGTAAAAAATATGTAATGCTTCTCTCATCAAACCTAGGAACACATTCTAAAGCTCATCATGTAAGTACTTGTGATCAATCTTGAAGTATTTTTGTATTTGTTTTACATAAAACAGCGTGACCTTTCATTCCCTCCCTGTGGTTTGCTTTAAACTGTTGTTCTTTTCTGAATAGTTGTGTTTTTTATTACATGCTGTCATTTAGATTCACTATGTCATCCCTATTATTAGAATTGTTTTGTTGTATACTTCACAATTCAAAAGGATAGCATTATAAGAATACCTTATAATTAGCATAAAGTTTAAGAGCCATCATCAAAATTAACCCTCGCACACACACACGGACAGAACTCACTTCCAAACACGTAGGGGGCAGCCCTGTGACATGAAAGAGTCTTTGAATGTGCCAGGAGTTTGACTCAAGTTTTCTTAAGGAATAATATTCTTTTTATGTCAAAAAGATTCATCAAATTCCTCATATCAGAGAGACCATATGATAATTGTCTTTCTCTGACTGACTTATTTCGCTTAGCATAATCAAAGTTACAAAAGAATGCCAGTATAGGTAGAATGATGCAAATCAGAGAAAAAGAAACCATAAGTCAATACTAAAAACACACAAAGCTTCTTTCAAAAGTGTTATTAATTAGATAAAAGCTTTAATCAAGCTAATAGACTTAAATATATAAATTGGATGAACACAAACCCTATAATCATTGCAACAGAAAATAATACAATATTTATGAACCTTAAGAGATTAAATAACCTAATTATTTAGTCATCCATCCTCATGAGTGGCAAAATAATTCTAACTTACTTAAGTTTATTCCACATTTGTGAATGGAAAGGGAAGGGGTCATTCCAATATAACTCAGGAGAGAAACCTGATAGTTACTCCACAAAATCACAGCTCCCAGGGGCTACTCAATACTCACTTTAGCAGCACTAATGACTGTGGCAGTGTAAGACTGAATGTTGTCTCCACAGGCTCCACCACGGGACTGATGACATCGAATCAGCTGGAAAAAGAGAGAGAAAGAGAAGCCAGAGAGTTATTTCTTTTAAACTGTTTAACTCTGCAGGCTATTAGGACAGGGCTTATTTACCATGTAGGATGATGGCGGTGGGTGGGAATATTTGTGCAAGTGTTTCAGACAAACAGCTAAAAGCTCTGCTGAGACACTTTCCCCCCCTTTTATAATCTACTGGTGCCACTCAGGCAGTATCATCCTCAAATACAATTTTTAATTACAGATGAATAGTCTTTAAGAATTTATAAACTCTGAAATGGTAGTATTTGGGATCTGGCTGCCTTTCCACAAATAAATTTTATAACATAATCAAAGGACTTAGACTTGACTTCCTAGCATTAAATATTTAGCATGCTAGCAAATTGGAGACTCTATCCTGTTAATTCCCACAGAAAGACTATAAAAGAAAAAAAAAAGAGAGAGAGACAAAAGAATATGTCATATTTCCATTTTCAATTAAGTCAATGGGAAAATGGTACAAATTACGCATAAATCAAACACAACACACAAAGTAGCTGTCCACCTCAGAGGGCTTACTAGTATTACCATGAGAATGAAAAAGACATGCCCTTAACCATGACTGACGTAAATAAATCAACCTGTCAATTTCCAAAATGAATCACTAGTTTGACATGTACGACTATCTCATGTGCTAAGCAACACACCAGGATTAAATTCTCCACTGCTCCTATACTTCTGAAATTTAAGTGTTCTTAAAACAAAACCAAAAAAAAAAAAAAAAACACTCATTAACCAGATTTTTACAATGAAAAATTTTTTAAAATAAAATGACAGTAGTAGAATACCAGAATAGCTCCACATTGTGCTATGAATTATTTTAAAGGTCTACAGAATTCAGACAGAATCAACCTCTTCCAAAACATAAAAACAAAAAATGTTTATATAATTTAAAACATGATCATTTGATAAATATTAACACATAAGATCTGTCATTCTATAGATAAAAATTTGGGGGGCTCTTAGGTGGCTCAGTTAGGTGTCTGCCTTCAGCTCAGGTCATGATCCTGGAATCCCAGGATAAAGTCCTGCAACAGGCTCCCCGCTCAGTGGGGAATCTGCTTCTCCCTCTCACCCCTCCCCTTTTCATGCTCTCTCACTCTCTCTCTCTCTCCCAAATAAAAATATTAAAAACTCTTAAAGAAAAAAGAAAATCAAAATTTTCTTCATCACTGACATTATTTTAAAAAATCCCTCAAAGCAATAATAATATGTTAAAATGGAGTATCTTTAAAAGTCTGACAGGAGATGTCAAGCTGGCACATGAAATAGCTGCTAAAGCAGATTCCAAGGTCAGTAGTGAGGAATTTTCCAAATGACAAGTGATGGCAAATGTGGTTTCAAATAGAAAACAGAGAGTTCAAAAACGATCATTTTAACTAATAAAAAGAAACGCTCTCACTCATTCACTCATTCATTCATTCGTTCATAAATACATATACAAAGAATTATGAAAGTTATCCCTCTGCTGCCTCCTGCCGCATGTGCAAGGAAAAACATTATTTTAGAAATACTAACATTTTTTCCTGTTTCAGGAATAATCAGGAATGAACCTATGAAAGCAAGCAATACTATCACTTTTTCAATTCAACTAAACTGAATCAGCATTTCTACACAAATATAACTAAGTACAAAATTTTTGTTTACAACTTTAGGCTTATTAGAAATTACATTTGCCATCTCAGCTCATCACAATTAAAGACAAATCAGAAATTTCTGTAGTGCAAACCTCTATAAAATGGACTAATTTCCAAAAAATGTTAAGTTAAAAAGGCAATGTACAAAAGAGCACATGTGTTATCTTTGGGAAAGAAAAGGAAATATCAATATATATAATATAATGAAATATAGAAGCATGTAAGTAAAACATAAATATTTTTTAAAAATTTAATATTTAAGGGGCGCCTCGGGGCTCAGTCGGTTAAGCATTAGACTCAGGTCATGATCTTAGGGTCCTGAGATTGAGCCCCGTGTCAGGCTTGTCCCTCTCCCTCTGCTCCTCCCCCTTCTCTCTCTCCCTGTCTCTCCTTCTCTCTCTCTCATAAATAAAATCCTAAAAAATGATATATCAGATGAAAACTGTAAAAACAATGAAGGAAAGCAGAAAGTGAGAGATAAAGGACAAACTAATCAAAATAATATATCAACACAGTATTTGACCACACATCTTCAGTTTTAGGCAGTGACAGGAATGGACATAACTGCAAGAAAATCCTGAATTCTTTTTATTTGGTTTGATATATAACAGTGGTGTGAGCAAGCAATTCTGCCATTACTTTTTCCATTATAGGATTCACCAATGAAGTAAATGTGCTGATATCCGAGTCTCCCATGCAAAACAAGGGACATATAAATAGAAGATGGAGGATGAAAGGAATCCTATGGAAATACCCATGTGTACTCTTCATTTCCAAAATATGTGTGTAGGTGCACAAGTACGTGTGTATATGTGTATTTCCTGATTTATGTACATATAGAAGTATGTGTATATATGTAATATGCAGTGTTTCCAAACCTTGTCCACTGAAAGTGTCTAGAGGCAAAAACAGCCTTGTAACAATGAGCACATCTACTGGACAAACCTTAGTATCTAAAGCCAAGGCCCACTAAAAGGAACAGGGGAATCAGAAGTAATGGATTCCAGGGCTGAGAAGAGGACAGGTATCAGATGAGCCTTAACTTATGATAGCAAGGAGGGAAACAGAAAAAAAAAATGTAAATAAAAAACTGATGGGGGCGCCTGGGTGGCTCAGTCGGTTGAGCGACTGCCTTCGGCTTAGGTCATGATCCCGGAGACCCGGGATCGAGCCCCACATCGGGCTCCCTGCTCAGTGGGAAGCCTGCTTCTCCCTCTCTCACTCCCCCTGCTTGTGTTCCCTCTCTGGCTGTGTTTCTCTCTGTCAAATAAATAAAATCTTAAAAATAAATAAATAAATAAATAAATAAAAAACTGATGAAGGCATGTCACCATGTCACAAGAACCAGCCTAAAGGTCTCTCCCTGGTCAACTGTGGGACAATTTAAAAGCCACTATAATTAAGGACAAAAAAAATTACAAACCATTCAGAAATAGGAATCCATGAGTCTATGAAAAAATACAGATACAGAGAGACAGAAAAAGGAAAGTTCTTGATTACAGTACAAAGTCAAGTGCCTACTGGTCATGTGGAGAGTGAAAGTGGAAAACCATTATTTTTGCGGTCCACATAGTAAAGATTGGCTCAGGCAAGAGTCATCAGTGGTAGGCTAAAAATTTGATGGAAAGCAGGGTATATTCATGGTCTTTCCAAATCATCTATTAGTTACAAGGGAAAAATAGGGATTATTCACTTCAGATACTGGACAAAATCTTGACAAAATTGGTATCACCAAAAAAGGACAGAATATATCATGTGCCTCCATCTGTGATACTATGAGAAATACAGAACAATATTCATATAGTATTCTAGCCAGAAATATATAACCTGAATATAATCAAGAGAAAACATCAAAAAAATCAAACTAAAAATATTCTATTGAAAAAAGAGGGGGAAGGTAAAGAGTAGTGGTAGAGGGCTATATTCTTCAAAATCATCAATGCTATAAAAGATGAAGACTGTCAAATCTTCCATATTAAAAGAATCTAAAGGAACATCCCAACAAAATATAATAACGGATCCTAGCCTGGATCCTACACTACAAAAAATAATTTCTACAAATGATATGATAGGGTTAATAATAAAACTGGAATGTGGATGGTAAATTAGATAAAAGCATTTTCTCAACATTAAAGTGATAACTTAGGTATTTAGGAGTAATGTGATATATGCAACTCACTCTGAAATAATTAGTAAGAGGTCAATCTGAATAAAAAGTACATGAGTGCTTTGTGTTATTTGTACCATAATAAAAGTACATTTAAAGAGAGACACTGAAAAACAAAACCCTTGAAAACAGAGCTACCCTACAACCCAGCATTTGCAGTACTGGGGATTTACCCCAAAGATACAAATGCAGTATTCCAAAGGGGAGCAAGCACCCCATTTACAGCAGCAATGTCCACAATAATCAGACTATGGAAAGAACCCAGATGTCCATCGACAGATGAATGGATAAAGATGTGGTATTTAAAAAACAAAAACGAAAAGACGTGGTATAGATAGATAGATAGATAGATAGATAGATAGATAGATACACACACAACAGAATATTACTTAACCATCAAAAAAATGAAATCTTAACATTTGCAACAACATGGATGGAAATAGAGGGTGTTATGCTAAGTGAAATAAATCAATCAGAGAAAAACAATTATCTAATGATCTCACTTATATGTGGAATTTAAGAAACAAAACAGGATCATAGAGGAAGAGAGGAAAAAATAAAACGAGATGGAATCAGAAAGGGAGACAAATCATAAGAGACTCTCACTCTCAGGAACAAACTGAGGGTTGCTGGAGGGGAGAAGCATGGGGGAATGGGGTAACTTGATAGTGGACATTAAGGAGGGCATGTGATGTAAGGAGCACTGAGTATTATATAAGACTGATGAATCACAGGCCTGTACCACTAAAACTAATAATATATTATATGTTAATTAACCAAATTTAAATTTAAAAATTAATTTAAAAAAAAGAAAACCAAACCCAATTGGTATATACGGCCTCTTTCTTATGACTTAATTTTATTTTTAATTTATTTAAAGTTTTAATTTAAATCCAGTTAGTTAATATATAGTGTAACATTAGTTTCAGATGTACAATTTAATGATTAAACACTTACATACAACACCTGGTGCTCACCACAAGTGTACTGCTTAATCCCCACCATCTACTGAACCCATCCCCTCACCCACCTTCCCTACGGTAACCATCAGTTTGTTCTCTATAGTTAAGAGTCTGGGTTTTTTTTTCTTCATGCTCATTTGTTTTGTTTCTTAAATTCTACATATGAGTGAAATAATATAGCATTTGTCTTTCTATAACTTATTTTGCTTAGCGTAATACTCTCTAGCTCCAACGACATCACTGCAAATGGCAAGATTTCATTCCTTTTTATGGCTGAGTAATATTCCATTGTGTGTGTGTGTAAGTACATATGTATATGTATACACACACAGACACACACACAGACACACACACACACACATTTTCTTTATCCATTCCTTGGTTGTTGGACATTGGGCTGCTCCATAATTTGGCTATTATATAATGTTGCTATAAATATCGGGGTATATGTATCCCTTTGAATTAGTATTTTTGTATTCTTTGGGTAGTGCAATTGCTGGATCATAAGGTAGTTCTATTTTTAACTTTTTACTCCATACTGTTTTCCAGAGGGGCTGTACCAGTTTCATTCTCACCAGCAGTGCAAGAAGGTTCACCTTTTTCCACATCCGCACCAACACCTATTATTTCTTGTGTTGTTGAGTTTAGCCATTCTGACAGGTGTGAGGTGATACCTCATTGTAGTTTTGATTTGTATCTTCCTGATTACCAGTGATGTTGAGCATCTTTTCATGTGTCTCTTGGCCATCTGTATGTCTTTGGAAAACTGTTTATTTATGTTTTCTGCCCATTTTAACTGGATTAT
Source organism: Spilogale gracilis (assembly GCA_004023965.1). Classification (NCBI taxonomy): domain Eukaryota; kingdom Metazoa; phylum Chordata; class Mammalia; order Carnivora; family Mephitidae; genus Spilogale; species Spilogale gracilis. The sequence goes on along the minus strand of PITA01011583.1, from coordinate 10,517 downwards.
TCATGTTTTAGGTGTTGAGTTGTATCAGTTCTTTATATATTTTGGATACTGATCCTTTATCAGATGTCATTTGCAAATATCTTCCGTAGGTTGCCTTTTAGTTTCACTATGCAGAAGTTTTGTGTTTGTTTTTTTTTTTGAGGCAATCCCAATAATTTATTTTTCCTTTTGTTTCCCCTGCCTCAGGAGACATATCTAGTAAGAGGTTGTTATGGCTGATGTCAAAGAACTTACTGCCTGTGTTCTCCTTTAGGATTTTCATGGTTTCCTGTCTCACATTTAGGTCTTTTTAAAAAAATTACTGTTGACATATACTATTTGTTTCAGAGGTACAGGTCTGTGATTCATCAGTCTTACATAGTGCTCACCACAACACATACCCTCCCCAATGTCCATCACCCAGCCACCCCATTCGCACCCCACCTCCCTGCTCCAGCAACCCTCAGTTTGTTTCCTGAGATTGAGTCTCTTATGGTTTGTCTTCCTTTCTGGTTTCATCGTGTTTTTTTCCTCTCTTCCCCTTATGATCCTCTGCTTTGTTTCTCAAATTCCACATATTACTGAGATCATAAATTGTCTTTCTCTGACTGACTTATTTTGCTTAGCATAATACCCTCTATTTCCATCCATGTCATTGCAAATGGCAAGATTTCATTTTTTGATGGCTGAGTAGTATGCCAATGTGTATACATACCACATCTTCTTTATCCATTCATCTGTTGATGGACATCTTGGCTATTGTTTGGCTATTGTGGACACTACTGCTATAAAAACTGGCATGCAGGTGCCCCTTCGGATCACTACATTTATATCTTTGGGGTAAATTCCCAGTACTGGAAATGCTGGGTGTAGGGTAGCTCTATTTCCTACTTTTTTAAGGACCTCCATACTATTTCCCAGAGTGGCTCACCAGCTTGCATTCCCATATATGGCCTCTTGCTTAAAATTTTAGTCAAAGAGCATTTTCACTGAAAGAGACTGTTACTCTAAAATTTAATTAAATGTTGTAATTCCACACTCATCCCAAAAACTAAAACAATCAGAAACTGTTACCAAAGCAATCAGAAACTGTTAATAAATACTAGCATTTATGTAAAAACTATGGAAAGACATTTATCTAAAAATATTTCTTTCATGGTACAGTTATCTGATTAGAAAACTCTTTGTGAATGCCACTACACTTTCTGGTCTCTGTATGCCATGCTAGATATTGCTGACACTTAGCTCTACAAAAGGAAGACAAGCGAGACAACTGGCATACACCCAGGTATGCATCTATGAAGGGAGTTCCTTCTGTTAGACAACAATATGTAACTATTTGCATAACACCTACAATTCTAAATGGGTAGTTTCCCACATACGTGAATACATCTACAAGAGCCAAAAGACAATTTATGCATATTCTTCTTGGATGTCTCCAGTACTCAAGGAAACATATTACGGATATAAACAGAAGACACCATGTCACCACACTGAATTGTATGCCTCTTGTCTTTTTTGAAATTATTTTGAAAAGAGCTATTTTTATGAGATAAACTAGAAAATCAAAAGAAAGAACAGAATGGAGCATAAATATGACACTCAATAAGATGCAAAATATTTGTAGCAAATGGAATTTTGGAAAAGAATCAAGATCAAAAATTCATCCACAAAAATAACTTTCTTCAGTAGTTTCTTGATTTTGTGAATTCCAGAGGCTAGAGATTTACATACTCTGTGGTTTCTCCAAATAATTACCATACTTGCCATATTCAGACTTATGTCAAGAATTCTTCAATAAATATTATTTCCTATTATTAGTATATAATAATTAACACAAGCATGCTAAAGTGAAAAAAAACAATATTCTTCTCTGAAGTCTGTAATATTTTTCAAATTTCATTCTATATTTACATGCAGAGCACAACATGGCATAAAAAAAGATTTTACATTTTCTTTCTGAAAATTTAAATTTGTCTTTGGCTTTGAATTGGACATTAAAAAAACTCTTCAATATATAAATATAGGGACACCTGGGTGGCTCAGTTGGTTAAGTGACTGCCTTCAGCTCGGGTCATGATCCCGGAGACCCACATCAGGCTCCCTGCTCGGCGGGAAGCCTGCTTCTCCCTCTCTCACTCCCCCTGCTTGTGTTCCCTCTCTGGCTGTGTTTCTCTCTGTCAAATAAATAAAATCTTTTAAAATATTATATATATATATATATATAATATCTTTATTTACTATTATGACCTTAATAGATAAATGAAATTGATAAATAACTGGAAAATTCAACAAAATGTGATCACCTGTGATTTAATTATTAAGACAAATGGCTGAACCCTTGTTTAGATTTAGCTGTAGACACAAGAAGCCAATTAAATTATTCTATGGCTCGGTTACCAATCTACCAAAAAAAAAACAAAAGTCATTCCTGCCTCCTGATTTCTAGCTCCACAGAAACTACTAAGGTAATATCAATGTTGTGCCTAAGATTAATGGAATAAAACTCTCTCTATAAAACTAAGCTTAGAAAATTAAGGTTGAGCCCAAATACTGATCCTAAGCAATAAGGGAGATAGGATAATTACTTGGGTGTCCATTTAAAATCAAAGCCAAACCAAAGAAAACGGACTAGTAAGTTAAATATTCATTATTGGTCAGTAATCACCCTTGGAAAATTCTTCAACACCTGCTCTATTACAAATAATCCAAACAAGAGCCATGCCTTACCTTGTTTTCTGCATAAGCAAGCCAGCGGCTCCCAAGAGCAATAGGATTCATGTTGGGCCCTGGACAAGGATAGCAGCCTGAAAATTGAGAAACAGCAATATTGAGATATTTCTTAATAATTTTCTGTTGGCGCACCATATTTTGATGCCATAAAAACAAACACCCAAATGGTTTTATTTTTTCAAGTCTCACATAAAACCAGTCATTATTTTAATAGCTAAGTGAAGTTCATTTTTTTTCTCCTCTACAGTTTCCTTTGGGTTTGATGCTATTCCAATAAGAAACAAATCTGGGAAGAATTGGTAATAACTTGTAGCAAAAATTGGGTATTTTATTCAGTCAGTCCTAGAACAAGAAAGAGAAACTAAAGGAAGCAAAGTTTATAAGTCAAGCAACAGTATTTAGAGAGGAAAAAGAAAGGATACAATTGGTTCAGGAATTTAAAGGCAAAAGATAACAAAGAACATACCTAAAAGGGAATGATGAAACACTGGTGGGAAGAGAAAAACAGAGAAAGTACTAAAGTAAGGCCCAATGAAGCAAAGTAATTCACACAGAGTGCCTCCATAGAAAGATGCTGGAAAACTAATGTACATACTCATAGGTATTTACATTAAGCACTCAATTTCATTCATCCTGCTTTCAGTCAAGCCAATAACAAACTAGTAGGAAGGATTGTCTTGTGGTTCTCTCCTTTCAAGAATAAATCACACAGTAATGACAGTGAACACTATCATTGCATAGAAACTCCAATATCATCTTTCTGAACTCTACTAACCAAGGCAAAACATGATTCAGTCAAGTAAGTGACGTCTGTCATCCTCTCCCCTCCTGGCCAGGCCAGTAATCTTTGAGTCTAGCACCCTCATCTGTCAACAAAATAATATTCCACTGTCTCACAAAGCTTTAGAGGGACTACTTAAACGCAACTGCAGAATCAGACAACATAAAAAGCCTAACTTAAAGAACTTCTGGTTTATCATTCTACAAGTATCTGATTAACATTTTTACAAATATATTCCTCTAAAAGGTACAGTAGAGGATCAAACTGAACTATTCTATTCCACAATTCAGGTCCCAATTTAGAATCTAAATTTATACATAATCATGAAACAGACATGATTCCATAACAATAATCTTTACTTCCTCTAGCAAAATAGCTGAATAACATGAATCATATGAGAATAACAAAAAATAGCATGGCCTGAATTGTAAACTGCACACCTCACAATTCCCTACCCAGCAGAAAGTCCCACATTATGTTATTGATCTTAAGAGGAATAGAGTTATCAATGTATGATCATGTTTCATGCAAAAGCATACTTAATATAATGAGGAAAAAAAGCAATAATGAACTACTTTAAGATTTACTTCAATAATAAAAATAATTTACATGTTCTGTGATATATTATTATTTTTAAATTTATTTTGTCTTCCTCCCACTTGATTAGAGGGGTATGTAAGAATTTGTGTTCACTGCTGAATTTCCACAGCCTGGAATAACACCTGAACACAGCTTAATACATTTGAACAAATTAAGAAATGCACCTAAGGGGTGCCTGGGTGGCTCAGTCATTAAGCATCTGCCTTCGACTCCGGTCATGATCCCAGAGTCCCAGGATCTAGCCCCGCATTGGACTCCCTGCTCAGCAAAAGTCTGCTTCTCCCTCCCTCTCTCACTCCCCCGTTTGTGTTCCCTCCCTAGCTCTGTTTCTCTGTCAAATATATAAATAAATAATCTTTTAAAAAAGAAGAACAAAAAGAAAGAAATGCACCTAAATTAATCAAAGCATGTTTATATGACACTGGCAAAAAAGTCATCTACATTAAAAAAACTTTTCAAATACTCAAATAGTGTGCTCACCTAAAAGGCAGATCATTCATTTTAAACTATTAAAGAAAAAAAAAAAAAAAAACAGGCATCTTTTAAAAAAAAATAGGCATCTTTCTTGGGGCACCTGGGTGGCTCAGTTGGTTGGGCGACTGCCTTCAGCTCAGGTCATGATCCCGGAGACCCGGGAACGAGTCCCACATCGGGCTCCCTGCTCGGCGGGAAGCCTGCTTCTCCCTCTCTCACTCTCCCTGCTTGTGTTCCCTCTCTGGCTGTGTTTCTGTCAAATAAATAAAATCTTTTAAAAAAAATAGGCATCTTTCTTAAACATGTATTACATGTTAGGGCACCTGGGTGGCTCAGTCAGTTAAGCATCTGCCTTCAGTTCAGGTCATGATCTCATGTTCTGGGACCAAAGACCCGCATCGGGCTCCCTGCTCAGCAGGGAGTCTGCTTCTCTCTCTCTTTCATCCTCTGCCACTCCTCACTGCTCCTTCTCTCTCTCTCAAATAAATAAAATCTTAAAAAAAAAAAAACATGTATTACATGCTTTCTGATTCAGAAAGCCTTATGTGTAGCAGTAGTTGCCATCCGAAAATGCTAGTGCCATGGTGTTCACGGGCACTAAAGAAACACACACCACTGCTGGGCCCCTCACACAGTAGTTTTTTCTTTTTTTCCCCCTTTTCTACATTTTAATTTTATTTTTTAAGATAATACCATAGTAGAGACATACAACTGTTGTTTTTTTCTTACAGTATTTTTTTAATTTAAATTCAATTAGCCAACATATAGTCCATCATTAATTTTGATATAATGTTCAATGATTCATCAGTTGCTCATAACACCCAAAACACAGTTTTCATTTGAGCTCCTTCAATCATCATCTATTTTGCGTTTTCCTTTTTAAAGAAGATAAAGAACTTCTAAAGAAGATAATGGCCCTAAGAGAAAGTCCATATGTAACATGAAATACAAGGTATGAGGCTTTCTAATTTTTCACTCATCCTTTAAAAAAACTTTTTGTTTGGGCGCCTGGGTGGCTCAGAGGGTTAAGCCTCTGCCTTCGGCTCAGGTCATGATCTCAAGGTCCTGGGATCGAGGCCCACATCAAGCTCTCTGCTCAGTGGGAAGCCTGTTTCCCCCTCTTTCTCTGCCTGCTTCTCTGCCTATTTGTGATCTCTCTCTCTCTCTGTCAAATAAATAAATAAAATCTTTTAAAAAAAAAACAACTTTTTTTTTTAATCTCAGGGTTTAAAGGGTTCTGTTTGGGATGTTATGGGTTTTGGGAAAATTGACCTCTAGGTAACTGTGATATTACTATATCCACTGACACACCTCATGGACACATACAAAGGACAAAAACATACTAAAATAGTGTAAAGATAATACACTCTGATATATTTTGTACAGTATTTACATAGACTTTATTATTACACTCCCACTGAGTAAACTAATTCATACATATATCCCAAAGATATTTTCAGAGCTGAAGAAATGAATATAAATATTGCCTATAGAAAACTTCCCCTTTTAAATATTTTTTGAAAATTTCCCCCTTTTAAAATGTCATGAAAAAAGGACCAAATGAAAAACAAATAAATACTTGTGAACTGATGCATTACATTAGAGGAAGCTAATCTCCTGAACTTTAAAGTCAATATAATCTAACTCTCAATCAATTCTGATATTCATCTCATCTCAAGAGATCCTAATAAGTATACCTTTCCTTTCCAAATGCTAGAAGATACTAAGGAAAAATATAGTTCACAATTCTTCATTTTACTTTTTGAGTCAATGATTTTAGAAACTCAGTGGACCTCAAGAATTATAGTGTAGTGGAATGAAAGCTAAATCGTTTTTCTGCTCTCCAAAAAACATTTTACAGCTGGAATCAGCAGACCATCAGCCACTCAGCACTATCCCACTTTATAAGAATGACTCCTTTAAAAGTTAATCATTGCCTCCAGCTAAACTTTAAAACAAGAAGGGAAGAAAACCCAAAACTCTATAACACCAGGACTAATTCTAACATGTTTACAATGTTTGTGAACAAGCAGAAGAAATAAATATTAAAAAAACAAGCCAAAAAACACTGAGGGCGCCTGGATGGCTCAGTCATAAAGTGTCTGCCTTCGGCTCAGGTCATGATCCCAGGGTCCTGGGATCGAGCCCCACATTGGGCTCCTTGCTCAGCCGGAAGCCTGCTTCTCCTTCTCCTACTTCTCCTTCTTGTGTTCCTGCTCTCACTATCTCTCTCTTTCCCCGTCAAATAAATAAAAATTAAAAAATCCTTTATAAAAAAGAAAACACTGAGATTTCCAAATTTAAATAAAGGTAAGATCCAAGAAAAGCACACTAAATGAAGATTTTTCCATTACTATAGAAATATTTCAAAAGGCACAGAAGACTGATGCATTTTTAGATGTCATCCTCCCTTAACGTTGGTCCCTAGTGGGGAGGTTTTGAAAAACAAAGGATTCAACTACTCACTGCAACACTCTGCCTGATTTTTTCCTGGTGAAGATGACTCAAAGATTTCAGACTTTTCTGAAAAAACAGATGTCTGCATTTATGGTCATCTGACTCTCAACAAGAGTAGCAAGACAAGTCAATGGGAAGAACAGACTTGTCAACAAATGATGATGGGTCAACTGCATAACCATACACCACCAAAGAATATAACCCTGACTTCACCTACATACAAAAATTAACTCAAAATGAAATCAAAGACTTAAATGAAAAGGTTAAAAAAATACTGCTCTCTTCCTCGGCACTTCCTGCAGAGGTGGCAGCCATCTCCTACTTGGCATCATGGCCACCCTCAGATCTGTGGGGAAGCCCAAGACTGTTAAAAAGAGAACCAAATAGTCATCTGGCACCAGTCAAAGCAATATGCCAAAATTAAGCTCAATTGGTGGAAATCCAGAGGCACTGACAAAAGGGTGCACAGAAGATTCAAGGACCACATCTTGATGCCCAAAAATGGTTACGGGAGCAACAAGAAAACAAAGCACATGCTGCCTAGTGGCTTCTGAAGTTCCTAGTCTACAGTGTCAAGTGCAATAAATTTTACTGTGCAGAGATTGTTCACAATGTCTCCTCCAAGAACCACAAAGCCACTGTGGAAAGAACAGCCCAGCTGGCCACCAGAGTCATCAATCCCGATGCCAGGCTATGCAGCCAAAAAAATGAATAGACAGCTTATGTGCACATTGTATTTGTACTAAAAAGCTATACAACTATTTTAAAATGTTAAAGTATTAACCTCCTGGAACAAAACAACATGGTAGGGACGCCTGGGTGGCTCAGTTGGTTAAGCGACTGCCTTCGGCTCAGGTCATGATCCTGGAGACCCAGGATCGAGTCCCACATCGGGCTCCCTGATCGTCGGGAAGCCTGCTTCTCCTTCTCTCCCTCCCCCTGCTTGTGTTCCCTCTGTAGCTGTATTTCTCTCTGTCAAATAAATCAATAAAATCTTTTTTAAAAAATGGAAATCTTTATACTCTGAGATTAAGCAATGCTTTCTTAGATATGACACCAAAAGTACAAGTGATAAAAGAAAAAAATATATAAGGGCTCTTGGGTGGCTCAGTGGGATAAGTGGTTGCCTTTCCCTCAGGTCATGATCCCAAGGTCCTGGGATTGAGCCTTGTGTGGGACTCCCTGCTTCTCCCTCTTTCTATGCCCCTCCCCCCTTCTCTTACTTTCTCTTTCTCTCTCAAATAAAATCTTTAAAAAAAAAAGAAAATAGATAAATTGGACTTCATCAAGACAAAAACATTTGTGCTTCAAAGGACATCACTACGAAAGAGCAAAAACAGAATGGAGCTTTATAAAACACATGTCTGACAAATGACTTGTACCCAAAATATAAACAGAACTATTACAACTCAAAAAAGAAAACACAAATAATTCATAAATTTTAAAAAGAAGCTGTGGGGCGCCTGGGTGGCTCAGTTGGTTAAGCAACTGCCTTCGGCTCAGGTCATGATCCCGGAGACCCTGGATCGAGTCCCACATCAGGCTCCCTGCTCCGCAGGAAGCCTGCTTCTCCCTCTCTCACTCCCCCTGCTTGTGTTCCCTCTCTAGCTGTGTTTCTCTCTGTCAAATAAATAAAATCTTTAAAAAAAAAAAAAAAGAAGAAGCTGTAAGTTAGTGAATGAACACATGAAAAGATGCTCAACATCATTAGCCATCAGGGAAACGCAAATCAACGGTATAATCAGATACCATTTCATGAAACATCAAAAGCATGGCTATAGTCGAAGAAAGGTAGTGACAATCAATAGTGGGAATATGGAGAAACTGAAACTTTCATACACTGCAGGTGGGAATGTAAAATGCAGTCACTCTGCCTGGCAGCTCTTCAAATAGTTAAGGATAGAATTACCATATGACTCAGCAACTGCTAGGTGCATACTCCAGAGAAAAGAAAACATATGTCCACACAAATACCTATACCCAAGAGAATTAAAAATACAGTTGACCCTTGAACAACATGAGTTTGAACTACGCAGATCCACTTATATGGGGTTTTTTTTATAATACAGTACTGTAGATGTATTTTCTCTTCCTTATAATTTTCATACTAACATTTAATTTTCTCTAACTTAATTCTAACAACATTGTATATAATACATATGACATACAAAATATCTATTAACTGTTTATGTTATTTATAGGGCTTCTGGTTAACAGCAGGCTGTTTTTGTAGAGTCAAAAGTTATACACAAATTTTCAACTGTGCATGCATTTGGCACCCCTAACCCCCATGCTGTTCAAGGGTCAACTGCAGTATGTCCCCACAAAAAACTTCATTCATGAAAGCATTATTCATAATAGCCTGAAAGTGTAAACAAATTAAACATCCATCATCTGATGAATAAATAAATGTGCTTTTACCCATAATATTAAATATTATTCAGCAATAAAAAGAAATGAAGAATAACATTCCATTGTCTAGATATACCATACTTTATTTATCCATTCACCCACTGATGGACATCTTGGTTGCAATGTGAATAAAGTTGCAATAAACAACTGTGTACAAGTCTTTTAAGTAGAAAACAGTTTAGGAGTGTGTGATTGCTAGATTGTATGGTAAGAGTATGTCTAGTTTTGTAAGAAACTACTGAACTGTCCTCTAAGATGGCTGCATCATTCTGCCTTCCCAACAACAATGTATAAGAGCTCCTGTTGCTCCACATCTTTATCAGCATTTGGTGTTCTCAGTGTCCTACATTTTGGCCAGGCTCATGTGCATGTGGTAGTATCTCACTGTTTTAGTTTTAATTTCTCTGATAATTATGATGTGGAACATCTCTTCATATGCTTATCTGCCATCTATATATCTCTTAAGGTTTTGGCACATCTTTTTAAATTTAATTCTTGAGTTTTAAGCATTCTCTATATATTGTGAGTAACAGTTCTTTATTGGATGTGTCTTTTACAAAGACTTTCTCCTCGTCTGTGGCTTGTCCGCTCATTCTTTTGACACTGTCTTTTACAAAGCACAAGTTTTTAATTTTAATAAACTTAATAAAATGTTAAGTTTTTAATTTTAATAAATTTAATAAATTCCACCTTATCAATTCTTTCATTAACTGTGCCTTTGGTGTTATATCTAAAGAGTCACCATTAAAGTAATCCAGGTGTTCCTTATGTTATCTTCTACAAATTTTATACCTTTGTATATTACATTTAGGTCTGTGATACACTTTTTTTTTTATTGTTACTAAAATTTTTTTTCCAGTGTTCCAAGATTCATTCCCCATTCCCCACACCCAGTGCTCCCCGCTTTAGGTGTCCCCAGTACCCACCACCAGGCTCTCCCATCCCTCCACCCCCCTCCCTCCAAGTCCCTCAGTTTGTTTTTGTGTCCAAAGTCTCTGTTGTTTCGTTTCCCTCCCTAGATTACCCTAGTTCCCATTTACTTTCCTTCTCCCACTGTCCTCCAGTTTACCCCTCATGCACC